>VONZ01001363.1:155000-160496 GCA_012976165.1 Labeo catla | reverse complement strand
TGTGGACAATAAGAACACCCTAAACAAACAACCTAGTTAAAAAAAACAAACAAAAAAAAAACACTTAAGACAGTCTAGTAACCAATAAGAACACCCTAACAACCATTTAGAACACCGTAGCAACACCTAAAACACTTTAGTGGCCAATAAATACACCCTAGCAACACACAAAATACCCTAGTGGCCATAATAACCACCCAGTACACTATAGTAAACTTTTACTTTTGGCCTACGAGACCTTTAACCACTAAGATCTCATATCTATCATAACTATGTGCTGTTTATGCTTATGTCTGATGAATTCCTTCAGGCAGGTCTGTGTGTGTGTGTAAGGAGAAATGAGATGTTTATGCATGTGTTTCCAGGTGGCGTGTGAATGGGGCAGTCCGTTCCGTGCTGTCCGGTCCACTGTGTGTGAGAGATGAGAATCTGTGGCTTGAGAAGCAGCTCTGTTATGTGACTGTCTGATGATTAAGCTCATGAATATTTATACCTCATTAAGCACTTGTTTTTGTGATACATATGTCAAGAGAAATCAAGCCTCAGCGCAGACAAGCGTAAAAAAAAAAATACACCACAATGCTACTATTAAGAGAAAATGCACAGAAAGGAAAAACAAGCATTTTGCTTTGGCTTGAAGTCTCATTTCAAATGTCAAAGGGGCCTTTATGGTACCCATTTTGCCTGTTAACACTCAGCTAAATTTCTGAATTAGGCAAATTTTTGTTAATCTTCCTCTGGGATACTCAAATTATGCAGCTCATGGGCCAAAATGTGCACCAGGGGCCAGTGAATAAAACGACCTGCTAATAGGCGATTCTTGACTTTCATATGGTTTTAAAGCATGCAGTAACCAACAATTACAGCTACATGTGCTACATCAGGCTGTATTTATATCCAGTCATAAGTGCTGCTCAGAGCCTATTCATTTCCCAGAACAATGCAGTCAAAGTTAATAAAAAAAAAATAACTGAACTGTTTCTTTCATACAAATGCATTAATAATTCTTACAACTTCAAAAGCGCTGCCAGTTAATGTTTCAACTTTAAATGTCGTAAACATCCACAAATATATCAAGATTTAATATTCAGGAAACTTTCACTATAATTCATGTGTAAAATCCATAATGGCACATCTTATTCTAATTGGATGCATCAGTTGTTATTTAATTTTTGGCTACTAAATGAAATGCACACATCTGAACATGCTGAAAAAGGTCTGCCACTTAGAACCAAGAAGCAATGACATTATTTGCATATTCTGATGCTTTGCTTCACAGTTATTAAAAATTAGGAAACCTTCTGTGAATAAATCTGATTATCAATTAAAAGTACATTTAAAAGTTTAAGTCAGTAAGATTTTCTTTTTTAATATGTAATTTAGGTAACACTTTAGAATAGGGAACACTTATTCACTAGTAACTACGATTTTTCCCTCAATAAATTCCTAACATGCTGCTTATTAATAGTTAGTAATGTAGCTGTTAAGTTTAGGTATTGGGTAGGATTAGGGATGTAGAATAATGTCATGCAGAATAAGGCATTAATATGTGCTTAATTAGTACTAATAAATGGCTAATACTCTAGTAATATGCATGCTAATAAGCAACTTGTTAAGAAACCATAAAATAAAGTGTTACCGTGATTTAAAGCTGAATTTTGGGCATCATACTTCAGTGTCATATGATCGCTCAGAAATAAATGTATTTTTTCTGATTGAAAATAAAATAAAATAATTTTATTATATATTTATATTTTTATTTCTTATTCTTATTCTTTTCTTTCTTTTTACCATAAACACTTAAAATATTTGAGCTTTTTAATAATATTGACATTTG
Organism: Labeo catla; assembly: GCA_012976165.1. Taxonomy (NCBI): domain Eukaryota; kingdom Metazoa; phylum Chordata; class Actinopteri; order Cypriniformes; family Cyprinidae; genus Labeo; species Labeo catla. The sequence continues at coordinate 158,659 of VONZ01001363.1, read as the reverse complement.
CATTAAATTATATATATTTTTTACTATCAATACTGAAAATAGTTGAGCTTTTTAACATTCACAGATTAAAAACAGTAAAGACAGTAATATTGTGAAATATTATGACAATTTAAAATAACTATTTTCTTTTTTAATATGTAATTTATTCCTCTGATGCAAAGCTGAATTTTGGGCATCATTACGTCAGACTTCAGTGTCACATGATCCTTCAAAATTAAATGTGTTTTTCTGATTGGTAAATAAAATAAAATAAAATGTTTTAATAATAATAATAATAAGAATAAGAATAAGAAGAAGAAGAAGAAGAAGAAATAAATAAAACATTAATTTTTTTATATTTTATTATATATTTATATTTTTATTAAAATCAATTCTTTTTACCATAAATACTGAAAATAGCTTTTTAATAATATTGATATTTAATTAAAATATATTTTTTTTACTAATCAACACTGAAAATAGTTGAGCTTTTTAACATTCACAGATTATTTGATTAATTATTTGATTAACAGTGTAAAAGTCCTTCACTTTAATGTATCCTTACTGGGAAAAAAAAAAAAAAATGTTAAATATATATATATATATATATATATAGGACAGATCAGAGCTGACAGGAGGCAAAGTGGGAGAGACAGGAGTGGGATCGGGAAAGGTCCTCGAGTCGGGATTTGAACTTGGGACGCCCGTACCAGAACAGCGCTGTATGTCGGCGGGCTGCCCACAAGGCTATCGGCCTTAATAACAAAAAAGTCTGCACTGTAAGCGAAGTGATATGATAAAACTAGATTGCTCTAATGATTTTAACCAGAGGAGTCTTTCTTGCAGTGCTTTATTTATTATAATGTGAGAGATAGTTTCATTCTCTTGCAGTGGAGACACAGAAGCAGCGATTGAATTCTCAAAACAAAAAAGTCTTTAAAAGACTTTAGCAGGAGGTCATTGATAAATTCGTGACAGACTGAATTTGCCTCCGGGCCAGACTTTGTGACTTTGAGCACCTCTGCGCTATCTGATTTAGTTTCTTAGTCACATAAGATGACTTTTCCCCACTGTCGTAAAAAGAGTTCACACACATCACATGGAAACTCCACATTTGTTGGTAAAAGCTTGACAGCAGGAAACGGGAGTTTTGCTGTCAGCTCTTGTGGAGCTACCTGAGCAAAACCTGAAGACCAACTGAGCTTATTACCCAACAGACACAGAGAACATGTGAAGCCTCTCTGTACAGCGCTGAAGCACACAGAGCAGCCTTGAAACAGACCTCATGCATGTCTGATGCTCTATCATAGCCCTTCATTTAATACTTATTCACAGTGCAGCAGGTCCTTACTGAGGGAAAAACAAGTGACAAAAGTACAGCTAATCAGAATATGGTCATTGTCTGATATACATGTGGAATGGGATTATGAACCAGTGAGATTTCACTGTGGGCAGGGCTACAATTGCAATGCAACAACATAGCAGCATGGCTTCAGAAAGCCTGTGAAAAAGTCATTTCTAAGACTTTTTTTTGTCCATTCTGGAGCTTGGCAATACAAATCACTGACGGATTTTTTATTGGGAAAGATCAGCTCAAATATTCAAATATTGACAAGTATTTGGGAAAGAAAAAAAAAAAATTAAAGGAATGACGTGTGGGTGGGTGGTTTTTACCTTTTTTCCAGTTTTGAGTGCAATATTTCTTTAAAGGGATTGTTCACCCCTAACTTCTGCTTTTATTTACTCTGATTTGTATTATTTATTCCAAAATTGTATGACATTTTCTTCAGTAGAACTCACATGAAAATATTTTGAAAGATGTTTGAAATGTTTTTGTCCAGTCAAAACATTGGACAACACTGATTTTATTTGTATTTTTAATTTCACACACACAATAATACACACACACGCACACACACACACACACACACACACGCTGTGTTTACATGTTTTATGGGGACATTCCATAGGCGTAATGGTTTTTATACTGTACAAACCGTATTTTCTATCACCCTACACCTAAACCTAGCCCTCACAGGAGACTGTACACACTTTTACTTTCTCAAAAAAACTCATTTTGCATGATTTATAAGCCTGTTTCCTCATGGGGACCTCACAAATGTCCCCACAAGGTCAAAATTTACTGGTATTACTATCCTTGTGGGGACATTTGGTCCCCATAACGTGATGAATACCAGGTGCACACACACACACACACACACACACAAATAATAAATTAACAAACAAGTAAGTAAATAAATAAATAAATAAATATTTATAAAAGAAACATTTTAATTTGACAATCTATTTTCATTTTAATTTTCTATTTTAATTTTTTATTTTAATAATTTAATAACTTTAAACATTTTATTAGTTACATTTAATTAAACCAGTTAAATAATAATAATAATAATAATAACAACATTTATATATTTTAAAAAAGAAACTTAAATTTTACTCATTTTAGCAATTTAATTAATTACATTTCAACGAACCAGCTATATAATAATAATAATAATAATAATAACAACAACAACAACATCAACAACAACAACTATATTTTAAAAAAGAAACTTTAAAATTACATAAAATCTATTTAATGATTTTTCTTTTATTTTCATAATTTACACATTTTGTTAATTAATGTTTTAATGAACCAACTATACAATAATAATAATAATAATAATAATAATAATATTTATATAGTTAAAAAAGAAACAAATGTAACATACAATCTATATATATTGTATAATATTATTACAATTTAAAATAACAGTTTTCTATTTTAATATACTTTACTCCAGTCTTCAGTGTCACGTGATTCTTCAGAAATCATTCTAATAGTGGAGTAAAGATGCTGAAAATTCAGCTTTGCTCCACAGAAATTGTATTTTAAAGCATATTAAAACAGAAAACTACCATATTATATAGCAATAATATTTCTGTATTTTTGATCAAATAAATGCAGCCTTGATTAGCATAAAAAACTTCTTTAAAAAACATTAAAAATCTTACTGATCCCAAACTTTTGAACGCAGTGTATTATGTGATTACTCTGTTAGGATGTAACCATATAAGACCACTTACTAGCTTTTGAAACTTCTGTCAAGTCGCACATATGACGCTAAACTGCAAAGAAACAGACCGCTTTGAAACACTGAGAACTTCTGACAATGCAAAACTAAGTTTGATGTACGAAGATAAAAGAGAGGAAGTTTAAAAGGAGGGTGGACTGTGGAATATATAAGACGGTTGATTCATACTGTTGTTTCATTAAGGTCAACCCTTCAGCTACTAGCTGCTCAAATGCAAACATGACAACTGACCCATATGGAAAGCCCTTCAGGACTGTTCTGGGCTACTTGTGCGAAGCAAAAAGACTGACAGCTATTTTTAAGTGCAGCTGTACGTTATCATCCCATCTTCCCCCCGGCCTGCTGCCATCTCAGATCATTTTTGTTTACGATCGTCTAAACAAACGACTTTTGTCAAAGCGAAAAAAAAAGAAGGACTTGCTCCGATGCACAAAAAAGAAAACTGGTTTTCGGATTGCTTCATTCTGACAGCTCAAAAGCCTCTCTCTTTTTTCGCTCCGCTCCATCAGAATTCATGCGTTTGTGTTATCCCGACTACACACGCTGCGGTATCTTTGTTCTCCTCCGGCTCTTCATCATCAAGCG
>VONZ01001363.1:80000-150000 GCA_012976165.1 Labeo catla | reverse complement strand
GCAAATGTTTCAGGACTTTCTTTTTTACTCGGTTTCTAAATTGTTGAAGTACTACTAGTTTTCAGTGTTTGCTTGTGCATATGTTGTATTGTCACACATTAGCATTGCAGTCTTTTAAAAAAAAAAAAAGGAAATCCGACTGTGGCCCTGAGGGCACGAGCGCTCCTAAGCAAATGTTAGTGTACAGCCCTGAGCTGTGCCAAACCAATTTGTTTTTCATTACACAGATGATTAAAGCATGTAACACAAATTTAGGAAAATGAAAGGAAAAAGAGATGCCAGGCAACAACGTAAAGTCTCTTTCCTGTGATTTCCACATACAGAATGAGCTGCTCTCTTTTAGGATTTTTCATATGTGTTGTGACAGAATATAGATATTTCCTTCACAGAATGTGTTAAATATATTCTTGGGCCATTGCACAAAGTTAAATTTTCCATTACAGCTACAGGCTACAGTAAAATTACATAAGAACAGTGACACAGTACTGAACATGCACTGTTTTGTGAAGCCCATTTAATTTAATTTAAACACTTAAGGCCTATCAACAGAATCAAAGTCATTTTGTCTTACATTCAATGTCAATACTTTTTTTGTTAGAAGATGTTTGATAGTTTTTTTTTGTTAGATTAGGTGATTGCTGGATCTTTGACAAACTGTTTTCGCTCCTCTTTAGTGAATCCCTTATGATAAAAGCATCTGCTTAAATGTAAAATTTTCATTTAGGCAGGTGAATGTCCAGGTGTTTAATTTGTTTAGATCTGCAAACCTTACTCATATATACTGTAAATAATACATATATGTATATATACAACAGTTCTTTCTGGTCCTCGAATCTCATTGGTTCAGTGCTCATGAACCCGCCGAGAGCAACCTTACCTTGACTAGTTCTTCTGGAATTTGCAGTTGGCTCTGATGTCTCTATAGTGGTTAAATATGAGATATAATCATTTTGGATAAATCTAACGTGCAATCTTTGGTCTCATTAATCTATTATTTGTTCCAGAGCAAATAGATTTGGCTGAGGGCAAGATCTTGTTATATTTTATGTAAATTTATATCAGAGCGCTGTCTTTGTACTTTTGACTGAGTTGCATAGCGACTTTTATGATGGATGTTGTTTATTAAATATGTAGCCAACAAACGCACTGTCTTTGAAAATCACCCTTAGCAGATGAAAGGATACTTTGATAAAGACATCGCTCAGAGGACATTCAAACTAATGTTTTATTGTGAATATAATACTGAACTGAAGAATGAATGCTATATCAGATGCAGCTAATCACACTTGTGCAGTCCATCTCTCTCTCAGTATACTCTATATAATGGATTGTTTTTACAATGTGTCGTTAATTGGCTGTATTGGTGGCACTGAATGTAAACAATGCCACTGAACTGAACAAAACTTGCATATTTTTCTGATTATTGCTGCTGAAAATGATCAATTATTGTCATGTTTTGGGCTGTACTAATCGAAAAGCAAAAAAAAAAACAACTGAGGAACAAAAGGCGTTTGTGGTTGGCCAAACTGAACCTGGATTTCCAGAGCAAGAATCTTGACAACATTCATGTTTGTTCTTATCACTTCCGGTCAGGTATGTGAAATATTAGGCTAATATCTTAAATAATACTGCTTCTACATATCTTTACCACCTATTAACTTTAGTTAATCAAAATATTGTGCCCTTTCCTGCTTCTGAAGTCCTTCTCTATATGATTTAGCAGCTTCCTCACATTTTTCCATGGTTTAGCATAAATTAGCAGAACAACGTATTCAGTAGTACATTAAACCAGGCAATCAATGCTGTTGTTTAAATCCGAGTATCTCCAGTATGATTGCGCATCAGGGTAACTGACCAAACCGTGATGTAAGTGCAAACCCTCTATACAGTGAGCTTTTAATACAGTAATACATTAAGCTTTCGATGAAGCAACTCAACGTCCCTTCATTACTATTTCTAAAGTGACGTTTTCGAATTAGTAACAGAGGCTTGGGCTCAGCTGTTCAACTGTCAAACTGAGATTTAAAACTGTGGTGGAAGGAAGTAGTTCTGCACAAAAGATGGTTTTTAAAGACATTCCGTTGTTGTTTCTTAGGTATTTACATGCTTGTACCATCAAACTGTTGTATAAACTCAATATCATACTTGTAGCTCTGCGATATGCCTGTATATTGCCTTTATATATGTATTTATTTATATGTGACCCTGGATCACAAAACCAGTCATAAGCAGCATGGGTATATTTGTAGCAATAGCCAAATATACATTGTATGGGTCAAAATGATCGATTTTTCTTTTATGCCAAAAATCATTAGGATATTAAGTAAAGATCATGTTCCATAAAGATTAAATTTCCCACCGTATATATATCAAAACGTAATTTTTGATTAGTAATATGCATTGCTAAGAATGTCATTTGGACAATTTTAAAGGCAATTTTCTCAATATTTAGATTTTTGTTTTTGTACCCTGCATTTTTTTTTTTAAAAAGACTGAATTACATTGGGTAGACTTTGTTAATTTGTTGTATACACCATTCCAAAAATGGCACAGTCGGCTAGCTCCATCTCAGCTGTCTTTCTACATAGACCTATGTCCCTCGCAGTAGGACACTTAATAATGAGCAGTAAGGGATACATAACAAATTATCTGCCAGAGCTCTGAGAAAATACCATTAGCCTGAATAATTAACTAGCACTGGAGTGAAATACGAACTCCACCAAATGAACCAAAGCTCATGTATCCTCAGGCTGTTACAGAACTTAGCCTTTATGTTTGACATCAGACCAGAGTCTCACAATGACACTCTCTCTCCATCTCTCTTGTCCACAACCTAACATTTCATTCATGTAGGCCAGAGGCCACATGTGCATGCTATATATTACAGAGATCTATAAAGCTGTCGTACCCCACATAACGGTTATATTGATCCAACGGGATGAAATGATATGCGCTCATGTTTAACTTTCATTAACGTTTGCAGACAATAAAAGCAGAAGAGTCATACTAGTAACGGTTATGACTGCTCCAGCAATAATCAACAGAAAAACGCCCCTGAAATTAGGTTAATCGCATAGCCCACATTGCTAACAGGCCAAGCTTTCTGAATTGATTACCCAGCTAGAGTTTAAGCACTTGGGGCGCGTCGGCGATTTGGTCGTTCGTCATAATAAAACGGAGATTAGCAAAAAAAAAAAAAAAAACGTTCATACCATTCTTTACCCCATGACATCTGTTTAATGTAAAGCTCAATTAAACCGTAGAACAATTTTCCGTCATTTTGTTTGATTTTATTTCATCTGGGGCGAGAGGAGGGTCCTAAAAATGGATCAAACGGAGCTGCGGCTCTCGGAGGAGGGAGAAGGAAGAGTAATGTCTCATTATTATCTGACCTCTCGCCTTCTCCTTCTTGCTTTTTCCTTTTGGCATGACCAGAAGAAATGTCCTCATCAATCCCTATCAAAAGCATCCATCAGGCATAAATAAGCCTGTTATGTAACCCCTACGTATGCCTGTGATAGATGAGTAACTGAAATAAATGTGAACAATTGTAAAATACCATTTAGAGGGGATCAATTATCTAGAGAGGAAAATGATGACAGAAAAGCGCGCAGCGTGTGGCCTATTCAAAGCGGCGTCATGAAGCTTACGTTTCCAACCGATACTGAACATCTCAGCGAGATGCAGCCATCATGCAGTTACTGTCTTGCTTTTTATGTGACGAACAGATTATGTGAAAGGCACATTACCCACCTCAATAGAAAATTAGTGTTGATTCACACTTGATAAGTTTCTTGAGTGTTTCTTATTCAAGCGTGCATTGGTGTGACTCACTGTGGCATGTATAAATACACATTAATTGTGACGTCACTGGGGGAAATAGATGTTTCTTTTCTTTTATTTGTCGCTTTGCGATTGCTAAGGTCTCTGGGTGATTGATTACCAGTCTAAATCAGAAGAACCCACCCGTATGCGTTTCTCAATGTAGGATTTTAAAGGCGTTTCATCAGCAGTGGGTGAAAGATCGCTGGAAATCTGAAAGTGAGTACCACCCTATTAAGAAGCAGTAATAGACTCTCTGCTTTAATCTCTCCACAATAGCTCTCAAACAAACCTGTGGATTCTGCATAATAACGGAAAAATTGCTCTCAACAGGTGATGTGAAGTCTGACAGTGATTGCCTGAAATTTATTGTTCAAGGAGGTGAATTTGTATACAAGTGCCTGATGGCTGTGGTTGCGTTTTTTAAACAAGATGAATTAAGAGATGAAACTTCTCAGTGTGTTTTATCATGCTGACTAACAAGAAGCATGAAAAACAAATATATTAAACTCACTATTGGGCTCACTAATCAACTAAGACCAGCTTATTATTGCAAAATTATCTGCTAATTGTCATACGGCTTTGGAAAAAACATGATGGTGACCACACACACACACACTTGTTTACTTTTGCTATCTAAATGGGGACATTACATAGACTTCTCTTGTTTTTATATACAGATAGTTATGCATTTTCTAACCTCCGCACAGAAAACTTCCTGCATTTTTACCATTTCAGATAAACTTTGTTCACTTTATATTTATACCAGTTTTACAAATTAGGATCCCCAAAGGGAGGTTTTTGGAGATTTTGTCAGGTAACACACACACACACACACACACACACACACACACACACACACACACACTAAACATACATATTTAAATAGTAAAAAGAAAAAAAAAAAAACAAAAAAAACAAAATTTAGTTCAAAAAAGAAAACAGAAATGTAAATATATATTCTAAATTTTGATTCATTAAAAAATAAATTTAATTTTACAATTTTGAAAATGTTGGCAAAGCCAGCAGAAATCTATGAACAAATATGTTAAACATACTATGGCCTCATTAATCAATTAAGCTTATTATTGCAAATGGTCTTTATAAAGAAAATACAATAATACTTATAACAGAAATTAATAACTAACACAATGTATAATAAAAATGTATATATAATTTATAAAAATAATTTATAATATAATTTAAAAACTTAACCTTATTGCAACAAACAGACAGACAGATGTGTAGATAGAAATTTACAAAGATAAAGGTTTGGAAAAAAAAATAAAACAAAACAAAAAAATGGATATGGATTAAAATATAGAATTTTTGTATAAAAATCTTAATAAAAATGAAACAACACATTACATTTTTTTACATTAATATACTATTGTAAAATACAACAAACAATCAACATAAATAATAATAATAAAATAATAAAAATAATAATAAAAAAAATGTAATTATTTTAAATCTCTTTTTGAGTTTCTGCAAATAGAAGTCATAAGGATTTGGAAAAACATTAAGGTAATCACACACACACACACACACACACACACACACACACAGTAGAGAGAATAAATATTTAAATAATAAAAAAGCAAAAAAAAAAAAAAAAATTAAAACGAAATTGTAAAATTGTAAATAGAAAACAGAATTGTAAATATAAAATTCAAAAAAAGTTTTTAAAAAATTAATCTTGTTAAAAAAAATTTATCTTAATGAAAGGAGAAAATAATTAATAAATAAATAAATAATTAAAAGGATAAATGGATGGATGGATGGATGGATGGATGGATGGATGTGGATGGATGAACGTCTCTTTTGTCCAATATAAATGTTATTTTAATAATACAAATAATAATAATAATAATAATAATAATAATGTCTTTGAATTTGTTTGTCCAAAGTCAATGGAGAAAATAATGAAATAATAATTAATAATAATAGCTCCGTTTTAGCTCATAAAAATACAGATCTGCTTAACTTTTTCCCAACATCTACAGGCACAGTAAAGTATCAGAAATTAATGACATTAAAAAACAAAAACAACAAAAAAAAAAAATTCAGTCACTGTATTTGTGAATGCCCATTAATACTCTTAGGTATAAGCAACAGTTATGGTGATGTTTTGTTTGCAAGCAAAACCAATTAAAGTAAAGGTCTTGCTTCTATGTAAACAACTTCAATGTACATTTTTTTCACATGTTGTAGCCTTCCGCCTCTCTGACATGAGCCCAGTATTGGTTATGTTCCAAAAAGGGGTATATCTAGAATTAGATGCTTAGAAGTTAAAAGCATGGCCTTAATCGGCTTGTATTGAATGACTTTGCTCTTCTCTTGACCATGCAGCATGCAGCACTCTTCAGTTTATTTGAAGCAAAGGAGGTTAAACAGAATTAAAGTGATGTCAGACAGGTAGCACGGTAAATTTGATTTGGAAATCCTTTATCTGCCTTTCAAGCTTTCATAAAAAGCACCAGGATGGAGTGCAGAACAGAGATAAGCTGCGGAAAAATAACCATGAAACATACTGAGCAGAGGATGTTGAAAAACTCTTCAGTAACAGGGGTCAACAGTCACACGTACACATGACTAGACAGGCTGACGACAGAAAGGGGAAAAGGAGAGGATGTGTGGCGTGCAGGCAAATTTCACTTCGTACAGTGAGCGTGTCTGTATGAAGTCACTTAGAGACGGAGGGAAAAGCAAAAATAGAGAAAACGCTTCAGGCTGCTTGACTTTAACCAAGGGGAACGTGAGGGAAAAAAAATGACGAAGGACTTATGTTTATGCATGAAGGGAAACTTTTCCCTATTGAATAGTTAATGAGGAGCAAATGTGGAATTTGCAGGAATTCAGGACTGCGGGAGGAAGCGTTAAGAGGGCAGGTACTGGATGATGGCTTGAGCGTTTGACACACTTCAGGAGTTTAAAGAGCTCCATGTCCTTGGCAGGAAGACGTAGGGATGATATAATGCAACATACACCATCAAATTGTCCAATTCTTAGAGTTTAGGTGATGGATTCATGTAAATCTTCTTAAGAAATGAATGACATTTATTAGGACAAATCATTAATAAAAAAAAGAAAAATCACGCATCTCCTGAATGAGTCCAGAATCTCTGAATCAAAAACACAGGCCAGGAAGATGCAGAAATGAGTGATTTCATATGTAAGCAGATGCATATGAAAAATAATGCAATCCTCAATAAAAACTGCGTAATGTTACCAAGTGAAATGTTGATCCAGGAAGTGGTAAAGGACTGTGCAAGCTTTGGAGATGCTGATGGAAGGGATCTACTGCATCTTTGCTTTGATCATCGTACTGTATATGATCCAGATGCAGTATTTGATAAAAATGCGACTTTCTCAGCTTTTTGCTCAAAATGTTGCTTTTTTTTTTTAAAGAAACTAACCTACATTGCGTTAAAAAAAAAGAATGCTTGAAGCTTGAATAAAATGGATTTTCTTGTTTAAAAGTAGAGGCTCTGTTCTTTGTTTTAAAGGTGTCATCGGATGCCCATTTTTCACAAGTTGATATGATTCTTTAGGGTCTTAATGAAAAGTCTATAATATACTTTGGTTAAAAATTCTCAATGGTTGTGTAAAACACCCTTTTTACCTTGTCAAAATGAGCTCTGCAAAAATCATCCCATTCTGAAGGACTGTTCCTTTAAATGCAAATGAGCTCTGCTCGCCCCGCCCCTCTCTTCTCTCTGTGGAGTGACGAGCCTGTTTACTTTAGTCGCATTTAACGCGTTTAGCTACAAAACTTGCTAACTAGCACATTATTAGGAAAGGTGATTGCAGAGATTCTTAAAAAAGCCCTTACACCCACTTCTGCTGTAAGTGAAGCTGGATCACGAATGATTTGTGCGAACACAGATGCATTTATGTAGATCGGGAGGCGCATTCCCTTCACAAACAAACGTAATCCACTGCATCTTCAGAGACTCAGATGTCGGGAGTAAATGACGACCACTATGTTCATTATTACATCCAGCAACATAACACCTCATTCGCTCAATCTGAGATATTCTTATCTAACTTACATCCCTGCTCCGAAACAATGGAGGTTTTACAGCTGATTTAGTTCATGAAATGCCAGTGAACTTTAAGTTACTTAAAATCAACTTAAAAAAAAAAGAAACATTAAAAGTGGTGTACATGAAAATTTCTATGAAAAGAACTGGTCATTTATCCACTATTTCTTGCTTTTTACTCCTTTTACGACCAAACAATGTTTTAAATTCCATTTTCAAATACCTTGAGATGAATTGGTTCACAATAGTGTCTTTCATTCATGAAAATATTTTCAAAGAAACAAAAAACAATAATAATTACATTAGGAAAAATTATTAAAAAATGTTTTTAAAAAAATCTTTAAAAATAATTAAAATAAAAAACAAAAAATAATGAGAAATAAATAAATAAATAAATAAATAAATGATAAATATAAAAGAACATTCTTTTTCCATTCTTTTTTTCTTAAGTTAGAAAATAAGAAGAAAGTACTTATAGGGAAATTGTTACCATTAACAGCATTTTGTGAATCCAGCTCCTAGAAATGTCAGTCTCTTTCAAAATACATTCAGTTTGACCATTAACTAAAAAGAGACACTGAAAGTGGTGCACATGAAAATGTTCAATATGTCTATGAAAAGAACTGGTCATTAATCTACGATTCCTTGCTTTTTTACCTCCTTTTTCGACCAAACAATGTTTTAAATTCCACTTTCAAATACCTTCAGATGAATTGGTTCACATTTTGTCTTTCATTCACGAAAATCTTTTTAATGAAAAAATAATAATAATTACATTTATTAGGAAAAAATATTTAGAAAATGTTTAAAAAAAAAAAATCTGTAAAAAACTTTTAAAAATGATAAAAAACAAAAAAATAATGAGAAATAAATAAATAAATAAATGATAAATATAATAGAACATTCTTTGTCCAAGAACATTCTTTTAAAGAAAACAATGTTCTTTTTTTCTTAAGTTAGAAAATAAGAAAGTGGTACTTATAGGGAAATTTTTACCATTAACAGCATTTTGTGAATCCAGCTCCTAGAAATGTCAGTCTTTTTCAAAATACATTCAGTTTGACCATTAACTAAAAAGAGACACTGAAAGTGTTGCACATGAAAATGTTCAATATGTCTATGAAAAGAACTGGTCATTAATCTACTATTTCTTGATAATTAAATAATGAAATCAAATAATTTAAAAAGATCTGTAAACCTTTAAAAATAATAATAATAAAAAGAAAACTACAAATAATGAGAAATTACAAATATATATATATATATATAACGCTAAACGCGTTAAATGCGACTAAAGTAAACAGGCTCGTCACTCCACAGATATATATATATATATATATATATATATATATATATATATATATATATATATATATAGGGTTGGGCTCAATTTGGCATCGCACGATGTCTAATGTGAAACATCGCGATGGACGATGGCATCGTCGTCGGCGGGCGGAGTTGGGGGCTCTCTAAACGTGGGGTATTAAAATTGCTTTTGAATGCGCGCGCGCGTTTTACTTTCGGTTTCGTTTTAACGATGGCGCTAAACTCGGCGGTGCTGAGCGTGCATTCTACAATACAAGATATTAATTTAACAAACCAACTGGAAAGTGGGGGAGTTTTTAAAATTGTGTCCCCAGTGGAAATTACGCCCCTGCGTGAGTGAAACTCTGAAGCGGAGTTATCATTTGATGTGAATGTATGCCGCGTTGTACAGTATATTGAGACGGAAGCGCCAGAACTGCGTCTGACAGAATGTGCGCTGTAGCACGAAATATAGTATATTACTTCAAAAGCAGATTGTGAAGACATTTTAATTGTCCACAATCGAAAATCGTAATATGACACACCCCTAATTTCAATGTAGTTTGTACAAATCCGGAACAGAGGTTGGTTGAGAGAGAGAGAAAAAAAACGGCCGGTTCCGAGTTTCAGCGGAGCGCAGTGTCAGTGACAGGGAGTGATCGACGGCTAATATCTAAAATCTGCGTTAAAGTTAAAAATGTACAGATCGAGTTTAATTAGTTGTGTAATGTTGGAGAAAACGGCGAAACTGTCACTGTATCAGCTCACAGCAGTCTGGGCAGTAGTTTGGCTAGCGAAAAGTTTTGTAAAGAAATGAAAACAAGTCGCACCACAACAAATTCTCGCACTCGAGAATTTTTTGGGGGTGGTGGTGGTGGTGGGGGGGGGTGTTGTTGTTAAATAATGAATTCATAACGAATTAATTAATTGTAACCTACCGTTTCCACTACCTGACCCGCATGGTCTTTGTTTTACCCATAACCAAACCATAAATAAATAAAGATAAGTTACACACAAATTACCACCTGTCAATCACTTTTTCCGCGGGACTCTGGCATGAATAGGCACAGTCATCTGTGTCGTTATAATGGCGTCGACAAACTTGGTTGGTAAAAAAGGTGCAGTATCTGGCAATACTTTGGCTTTAGGCCGGATGAAAGAGGACAGCCACGAGACACGTCTGAAGTGGTGTTAAAGCCAGAAAAGGTGAACATGTTAGTATTTCTGTCCAGAAACCTTCATATTTAAACTTGTTTTTTGTTCCAAGCTCTGTTCGTTATGGTAAAACCATGAAAAATGCATATTTGGTGTAGTTTATTTAATCTAATTTAATTAACATTATTTTGATTTTTTTCTGCTGTTTTTGTATGCCTCATTTATTAATGTAAACGAACTAGTTCGTGTAATTCGTTTGGAGTTCACTGTAATTTGTATTGTGATCGCTAACAACTTCCTTGTTATTATTTCCTCATAATAATAATAATACTAATAAAATAAGTAAAGATGCGGAAATTGAAAGCATGCATTTCATTTGGCTATATAGTGTGATTAAGTGTGTGTTTTTCGCGAGCGGGTTGCTGCTGCGGCGGGGGCGGGGCGGGGCGGAGCGGAGGATCAGCATCGTGATGTCTATCGGCCATCGGCGATGGACGATGGCATCGTCTATCGACCCAACCCTAATATATATATATATATATATATATATATATATATATATATATATATATATATATATATTAGAACATTCTTTTTCCAAGAACATTATATAGATCTGTAAAAAATCTTTAAAACATAATTTAAATAAAAAACAAAAAAAAGAGAAATAAATAAATACATGATAAATTTAAAATAGCATTCTTTTTCCAAGAACATTCTTTTAAAGAAAACAATGTTCTTTTTTTTTCTTAAATTAGAAAATAAGAAGCAAATAGTACTTATAGCAAAATTGTTACCATTAACAGCATTTTGTGAATCCAGCTCCTAGAAATTTCTGTCTTTTTCCAAATACATTTAGTTTGACCATCAACTAAAAAGAGACATTGAAAGTGGTGCACATGAAAATGTTCAATATGTCTATGAAAAGAACTGGTCATTAATCTACAATTTCTTGTTTTTTTTTTTTTCTTCCTTTTTCGACCAATTCACAATTTTGTCTTTTCCGAGTGAACAGAGTTTAAAAAACAAACAAACAAACAAACAAACAAAAAAAAACAAAAAAAAAAACACATCAATTGAACCAATTGTAACAATCTTTCAAAGTGGAAAATGGAACAAAAGGGAACAGCTGCATCAAAAACCAAGCAGCAAATAATGACACATTTACTGCTGGTTTAATTTCAAACACGCCGGGAGTCGCGTCGTCTTGCAGTTAATTGAACAAATGCTTTGTGCATTTCTAAGCAGCATCAAATGTTAAAAATTTGGATTTGATGTCACAATTAGAGACTATACATTACGACTGTTCACACTGTGTGAACGTTATGCTCATGCAGTGCGACTGCTTTTAAGCAAGCGTGTGAAAAGAGAAGCAGAAGTCGACGGTGTGAAGGGAAAGTCATCCACAGAGACCCTCAGTCTTGCTCCAGCCAAATCTGGGTCAAGGTTGTCTGTGAAATTAGGCCTCTTCTGTCTTTTCTCGCCTTTAATTTTCTGCCTGAACACTGGGGACTCGCAGCAGACAGACAGCATAATAATAAAGCCCACATCTACCACATACAAATTCAAATTTCTGTTGGCTTGAGGCTTGTTGCTACTGCAAGTGGGTCAATACTCACACTGGCGAGCGCAAAGTTATGTGACGTCTGTCTAAACATACTGTTTTAATTTAGATTTACGAGTTGTTTATCACCTTTTCCTAATATGTGGGTTTCATAACCGCTGCATCGTTTCAGCATCTTTGATGAGATCTCCAGATCTGCTCAATTAAACCGATTCAGAAGAGAATATGAATTCATAGCACAGAAACTCAAGACGGCTGTGATTCATGCTCTCATCAGACACTGAATATGATTATGATCTCCTCTCCGGAGCTTTCAACAGGCAAGAACACAAGGCTAAATCAAGGATGATGGCACCGCCGAGGACCCCTCAGAACAAACAACAGCTTGTCACCGAGTGTTTAAAAGCCCCAGCTACCCAATGTTTCACCTCTTTATGGCTGAGGTTTTGCAATTATGTTGAATTGGTTATCATTAGTCACTATGCTAGCATGTCTTAACCATTTTCATTCCAAATATGGGGGATATTGCATAGAAACGCAGTATGAAAATTATAGGGTGGATAACAAATCTAAAAAAAAAAAAATATATACATATAAATCTATAAAATATGCATAAAACTTGTGGCGATAAATAAATGGAAACATTTATGTAAATAACATTTGTATTGGCATGTACTTCTACTATATCAAATTATTAAAAAAAAAAATACATAAATGTCAATTTATAAATATAATAGCAATATAAATGCATTATATAAAAATATACCATCTTAGATTATATTATTTAAAATTAAAATTTAAATGGCAATTTATTAATAAATGCAGCATGGAAATTGTAAATAAAATGTATAAAATATGCATAAAAACTGGTATTTAAATTGAAATGCATTTATAAAAAATGTTTTATATAAAAATATACAATCTTAGTGTATATTTCTACTATATAAATCTAAAATATATTTATATTCATTATAAATATAGGCATTAAAGGAATCATATTTAAATAAAATAAATAAATGCTCTTACACAAAAATAGAATTAATGTATGTAAATAAACGATATCTAAATATCTATATACCTTTCTTATGTAAATGTATTATGATAATTAAATGGAAACATTTACAAAATAAATTATTATATATATTATAAATAAAATACACCATGCATATACTTCTACTATATTAAATTCTTTAAAAATATCAAAATGAAAATGTAAAAATATAATAGTAATATAAATGCAGTATGGAAACATGTATATAAATAATATTCGCATTCTATAAAAAAAATACCACCTTAGATTTAGATTACTTAAAATTAAAATATAATATAAAACAAAAAATACTAATTATTCATTTATAAAGATAATACAATATTAATAAACGCAGTATGAAATTGTAAGTAAAAAAAATATTTCTAAAAAAAATAGTATTATATAAAATATACTATCTTAAATGTATATTTCTATTATATAAAACTAAAATATAAATCTTATATATCTTGCATATAGTTCTGCTATATAAAATTGTTTAAAAACTATACAAATGACCATTTATAAATATAATAGTAATATAAATGCAGTATGGAAACAAGTATATATTTATATTATATAAAAACATTTATTTTATTAAGATTTATTTTATTTAAAATTTAAATATAAATGACAATTTATTAATTTATAAAGATGGAAATTGTAAATGTATAAAATTAGCATTAAAAACTTGACGTGATATTTAAATAGAAATACATTTCTAAAAATTGCATTACATAAAAATATACTATCTTAGTGTATATTTCTATAATTTAAAACTAAAATATAAAAGGCAATTTATTAATTTATAAATACATGCATATGTATATGTATTATGCTAATTGAAACATAACTTTAATTTTTAATTTTATTATATAAAAATATACCTTCTCGCATATACTTCTAAATAGAATGATATAAAAAAATATATATAAATGACAATTTATAAGTATAATAGTAATATAAATTCAGCATGGAAACATGAATAATATTTGTATTAAATAAAAACATACCATCTTGCTTAGATTTATATTATTTAAAATTAAAATATAAATGACAATTTATTTATAAAGATAACAAAATTAATATAATACACTATGGAAATTATTAATTAAATAGGCATAAAAATTTAGTTTAAACAGAAATGCATTTCTAAAAAAACTATTATAGTAAAATATACTATCGTACATAGTGTATATTTTTATTATATTGAACTAAAATATAAATCAATGAACTTATGAATGTTTATGAATGTTCTTGCTCTATATATGTGTATATGTATAAAAAATGCTATAGAATACTATTGAATATTGAAATTAATTACTAAATTTACAGTATAAATATGACAAGTAAATGCATCTGATCCTAGCTCATAGTTCAATACTACATTTGAATTAAGTTTCCCATGACCCAATTCATCCCTGAAGATTTCCTGTGTCCCTCCACTGTCATATACAGCCATTAAAAGCATATAAAAACCAAAGAATCCTTTTACAAAATAAAGCACTGTCCTTCTTTGAAATGCCTTCAACAGTGCACATTTTCTGAAGATGCATTAGGATATGTCTGCCCACTATGAATACACTTACATAAGCACATTCAGCCTGAAAAGGGTCTGCGACACGAATTACAGGCGTACGGCGGCAGCACCACAGGTGCCTCGAGCCAAAGCGAACAATAGCGTGGAAGCAAACAGCATTAGCGATGTGGACAGAATTAACGATGTAGGTGACCCACATGGATGGGAGGAGAGCGCCTTCACTAGAGGTGATAGGAGCACTTGTGCTAAGTGCAGATATGGTGAAAAGCTATATTTACTGACAGGAAGTAAAGACCATTTGTCCTGTAGCTGTGTTATTAGCCGCTCCTTGTTACAAAACGCTCGGCCGCTCCATTTAGAGCATTTGTCAGAACACTTCTCTCCAGTCCTACTGCAGTTTAAACAAGGAAACACAGCCCGGACACTCAAGCTAATATGAAAAGCTTTGATAAACACTGAAGTACGTTTCTGCTCTCTGCCATGTGCCGCCCACTCATTCTGCATTGTCCTCGCCAGCGGTGCCCGACTGCAAACAGACAAGTGTTGTGTAGTATGTCATTCGAGGGATAACTCATCCAATCAAATCCACTGACAGCTTGTTTTTCTCTGGATCTCTGCACTGATTTCCTGTTAGCTTACGATTGGAGAGCTTTGGGTGGCCAGACATCCGTCACAGACCAGGACATCTGGGATCCCTGACCCTGTTATACGTCTATGAAACAGGAGTGGGCTGCGTGACCACATTATGTAATTTTAAATTATGGCCGTCGTCTATTATGCACTTTTTTTTTTGCTGTTAAGTAACAACTGTGGATAATACAGTGAATCAAATTTCTCTTTTTAAATGGAAAGTGATGATTGCAATCGAAAAGATAAGACTTATAATTAAAGATAAGTCTAGCATTAGTGCCAAAAAAATGCTGTTCTTTAGAAAAATCCTTTAGGTCCTACAAATTCTTTGTCTTTTCAGCATTTTTGTGTATTTGAACCCTCTCCAACAATGACTATGTTTTTGAGATCCATCTTTTCACACTGAGGACAACTGAGGGACTCATATGCAACTATTACAGAAGGTTCAAACACCCACTGATGCTACAAAAGGAAAAACGATGCATTAAGAGCCGGGGGGTGAAAACTTTTGAAATTTAAAAATCAGGGTAAATTTAAACTTATTTTTTCTTCTGGGAAACATGTAAGTATCTTCTGTAGCTTCTAAAGGGCAGTACTAAATGAAAAAAAATATGATATTTAGGCCAAATTAAAAAAAATGTACACATCTTTGTTTTGTTCAAAAGTTTTCACCCCCAGCTCTTAATGCATCGTTTTTTCTTCTGAAGCATCAGTGAGTGTTTGAACCTTCTGTAAGCAGTTGCATATGAGTCTCTCAGTTGTCCTCAGAAGGAAAAGATGGATCTCAAAAATCATACAGTCAGTGTTGGAAAGGGTTCAAATACACAAAAATGCTGAAAAGACAGAATGTGTGGGATCTGAAGGATTTTTCTGAAGAACAGCGAACAGTTTAACCGTTTAGGACAAACAAGGGACTCATGAACAACTAGAACTAAACAAAAAACACAGCTGTGGATCATTCAGGTAACAACAGTATTAAGAATCAATTTTATGTAAACTTTTGAACAGGGTCATTTTTATAAATTCAACCATTATTTTCTCTTGTGGACAATATGTAAACATCTTACGTGAAATATCTTATTCAGGTCATTATTAAATAAAAAAATAACATGCATTTTATATGATCCCTCTTTAATTTTGGATAAAATAATTAACATTTTGCTAATTCCGCAAGGCCTTTTGACGTCAACTGCACATTACAATCAATCAAAATTTAATTTGACCTTTTAGCCATTTAAATATCAAAAACTTCAACAAATTGCATATTTTACTTACTTTCTGCCCTGTTAAAGGTGTTTTTTCCTCCTTTATCCTTTTATATGAAATGTAAAGCCTGATGTACCAGGTATGATATTTGATACATTAAATATTAGAATTTTTTTTAGATTTCATCTAAAGATTCAATAAACTGTTCCATTTCATAAAATTAGATTTTTCTGACTATTATTTCACATCAAGCTTTTCAGGGTTAATGTTATATAACTAACATTATAAAACAGACAGCTCAAACTCAATTCTTACTGGATGAGTTATGTTCAAAGCCACAAGAAATAGCCAAAATACACAATCGTGACGCACATCTATTAAATATATAAGACACCCATATATTAATGTGGCAGCTGCACACTAAACTCCACGTCTTGACTTATTGAAAATACATCTACTGTGGTGCAGTATTAACAATAGAGGAAAATCTTTACCCACTGACTCATATGCAACTATTACAGAGGGTTTAAACACTCACAGACGCTTCCGATGGAAAAACAATACATTAACGTTGCGTGAAAACGTTTGAACAGAATGAAGATTTTTCTTATTTGGCCTAAATATCTTTTTTTTTTCCACTAAGTACTGCCCTTTAGAAGCTACAGAAGATACTTACATGTTTCCCAGAAGAAAAAATAAGTTAAATTTACCCTGATCTTCAAATTCCAAAAGTTTTCACAACCCAAATCTGAGTGTTTGAACCTTCTGTAATAGTTGCATATGAGTCCCTCAGTTGTCCTCAGTGTGAAAAGATGGATGTCAAAATCATACAGTCACTGTTGAAAAGGGTTAAAATACACAAAAAAGCTGAAAAACCAAAGAATTTGTGGGACATGAAGGATTTTTCTGAAGAACAGCAGTTTTAACTTCAGGAAAAACAAGAAACCCATGAATAACTATCACTAAACAAAAAAACAAAAAAAAACAGCTGTGGATCATTCAGGTAACAACAGTAATAAGAATCAAGTGTATGTAAACTTTTGAACTGGGTCATTTTTATAAATTCAACTATTTTCTCTTATGGACTACATGTAAATGTCTTTTATGTGAAATACCTTATTCAGGTCAGTACTAAAAAAAAAAAAATAGCATGCATTTTGTATGATCCCTCTTTTTTTTTTGTTTTTGGTAAAATAACATTTTGCAGATTCTGCAAGGGTATGTAAACTTTTGACGTCAACTGTACATTACAATCTATCAAAATTTAATTTTACCTTTTAGCCATTTAAATATCAAAAACTTCAACAAATTATATATTTTACTTACTTTGTGCCCCGTTAAAGGTTTTTTTAAAATCCTTTATCATTTTATATGAAATGTAAAGCCTGATGTACCAAGTATGATATCTGATACAATAAACTGTTCCATTTCAAAAGATGTTTTAGACTATTATTTCACATCAGGCTTTACAGGGTTAATGTTACGTAACTGACATTATAAAACAGACAGCTCAAGCTCAAACCTTACTAGATGAATTATGCTCAAAGCTGCTAAAAAATAGCCAAAACACACAACCGTGACGCACATCTATTGAATATATGACACAGATATATTAATGTGGTAGCTGCACACTAAGCTCCACTTCTTGACTTACTGCAAATACATCTACTGCAGTATTAACAATAGAGAAAAATCTTTACTCATTGACTCATGAGACTCATATTGACTCAACGATTACAGAAGGTTCAAACCCTCACTGATGCTTCCGAAGGAAAAACGATACATTAAGAGCCGGAGGGTGAAAACTTTTGAACAGAATAAAGATGTGTACATTATTATTTTGCCTACATATCATTTTTTTTCCATTTAGTACTGCCCTTCAGAAGCTACAG
This sequence comes from Labeo catla, assembly GCA_012976165.1. Lineage (NCBI taxonomy): Eukaryota > Metazoa > Chordata > Actinopteri > Cypriniformes > Cyprinidae > Labeo > Labeo catla. The sequence continues at coordinate 131,813 of VONZ01001363.1, read as the reverse complement.
AAGATACTTACATGTTTCCCAGAAGACAAAATAAGTTAAATCTACCCTGATCTTCAAATTCCAAAAGTTATCACCCCCCCAAAATGTGAATTACAGCTAATTTTAATTTTTGGGTGAACTATCACTTCAACTGATATTACAAACAACAAAGCAAGCAGCATTTAAACAGTCAGAGAATCGAGCTGCAGAAAATGGCTTCTGCAACAAAATAATCCAACCAAACTGTTTGTTTATTATCATATCTCAGGGAACCGGGTGCACAGGTGACGGAGAGCCGCTGCTGGGTTTGAGGATTCAGATACAGCGCTTGCGAGTTAATAAGACATGCAGTGGAGAGATCTGACCCGCTTGGCTGAAGAAAGCCTCGGGAGTTCATGCGGAAATGTGTTTGTTTGTGCGTCACTGACCTCTTTAGGTTGAGAAGAGCCCAAGGGATGCCGGTCGGGGTCTTAAAAGCTGGCAACAGCTTCTCTCCTAGTTCAACAGCTTTTCTCCTGAACACCTGAAGTAAAAGAAAAACAGACAGACAGGTTAGTCTAACCTCATCCGTACACAGCAGCGGCAGAGCCGTGTAACCTTTGGCTGCCCCTGCCTTCCCATAAACTCGCCATATTTATTTTATCAGTCATATTTGCATGATACACAGAGTCGGCTGACAGAAAGAGAGGCATTGATATTCTGCTGAGGGCAGGATACGGGAGACGGCTGATAACAGCAGATAAGACGAGGGCACGCGGCCCGCTGTAAACCTGCTGCCTGCCTGTCATCTTCTGTCTGCTACCTGGCCCTTCATTCCACTCCTCTGACATTTCAAACCATCAGGGAGCTGCTCCGAATCCCTCGACCAGCAAATATGCTGCATATCTGCTGGCGGCTGAGATGATATCGCACTGAGCCCAAGCAGACTAATCTGGCTTTAGCCGTTTTATACAGAAACATGATTTTTGTTTAAGTGACACTTAAAGGGGCCACGTTCAGCACTTGTGTATTGAGTAATGTAAATAAAATAAATACATTATTAACACTACCATTCAAAAGTTTGGTGGCACTAAGATTTTTCGTTTTTAAAAGTCATCATACTTTTATTCCATTTGGATCCATTAAGCTGACCAAAAGTAACAGAAAAGTAACAGTAAAGACAAATAATGTCTAATCAAAGAATCTTAAAAAAAAAGAAAAAAATCTTAACTTTTTTTTCAGCATTGATAATACCAATAATATTTTTTTTCAGAAGCAAATCAGAATTTCAGACTGATTTCTGAAGGATCATGTGACACTGGAGACTGGAGTAATGATGCTAACAATTCAGCTTTGTCAGCACAGGAATAAATTACATTTTAACATATAATCAAATAGAACATGTTTTATTTTAAATCACAATTATGTTTCACAATATTACTGTTTATACTGTATTTTTTGATCAAATAAATGCAGCCTTAAGTATAAGAGACTTGTAAATTTATTTTACATATTTACATTTCAAAAATGAAAAAAATAAATTAATAAAATCTTATCCACCAAAAAATATTTATAAATAATGTAAATTATAATGACAATATAATGTAATATAATATAAATTATTATATTATTTATTTATTGATTTTATTATTTATTTATTCAGAATTTTTTGGTATGTCACAATTATAATGACTACCTATAACAAAAAATTGGTGTCAATTATTATTATTATAAAAATGTATCTATTAATGAATATAAATTATGATCATAAATAACAGCACAACATTTAAATAAAACAACTTTATTTTATTTTATTTTATTTTATTTATTTTATTGTTAAAGCATAACAGTAAAGAATTTTGCAATTTTGTTTTTTTTTGTTATTTTTTTACACGTTTAGCCTATAAAAAATTCAAAGAATGCAAATAAAAATTTCTATAAAATCTTTGATAAAAGGTTAACAAGATAGACAACATTATCTTGCCAACATATTTAAAGCAAAAATCATTTACCAAAAAATATTGACATATACTTTATTTCAATTATAAATCACTATATAATGTACTATAATATTAATATAATAGAAATTATAATGACTGGATACAACAACATATTTAAACAACTTAAAACGTATTTATGTATTTTTAAGTATATTTCACCACAAAATATTTACATATAATGTGTGTGTATGCATATATACACTATATGTGCAAAATATTTGTCAAAATATAATAAATATAAAAAAAAAGTGTGTGTGTATATATGTGTGTATACACACACACACACATTATAAAAGTTTAGCCTATAAAAAATTCTTACCAAAATGTCCAAGAGTCATACAAATAATTAAAAAAAAAACAAAAACAAAAAAAACAAAAAACTAAATTCAATAAAAGCTTTGATAAATTTTAACAAGCTAGATAACATTAACGTTGGCATTCTTGCCAACATGATTACAGCACAAATCATTTAGAATAAACCAAAAGCCTCCATTTGTTATCAAAACACATGCTTATGATGGAAAAAAGACAACATAAGATTCACATTCACAACTCAGCACTAATCTGTAGATCCACTTGTAATGTAAGCCCAGGATTGCGGTCTTAAAAATTTAGTTTTGCATCCTTTTCGACTCCTGAATGGAAATTTCTGTGACTGCACTTTTAAGTCTATTTAAATGGACAGCTTTCCACGGTATGTCCCCTTTAAGCAAATATTGATGATATACGATATTTGTTGTGCAAAGTTCATCTTTGAAGGGTTACTTTGGCGAAGGAGATGCAGAGATCTGCCAAAGCCCGATTTACTCATCCCTCTTGTAATTCAGCCTGTGAGTCAGAAAGCCCACAAAGCAAAGGTCCCCAGAGCACAGCCAGATCGCTGCGTGAGAGCCTTTCAAAGCACCAGAGAGGGAGGCGGCACAGGCAGAAATCAAACTGTAATCCAATGACTTGTCAAAATGTACAAGGGAATAAAAGCACTGCATCGGTGTGCAGCAGTAAAACAATAATAATTATACAACTGGGATTAAATCATGAGTAATCAGAGACATGACAGATCATCCTAACTGTAACGGTGAAGAGTCAGCATCATCTAAACACACCACTGATCATAATCCCCGCCGTACCGCCCAAAACGAGGACGTCTTTTCCTCCAAGTCTGTCATTCTGCATGCGTATCAAGGATGAGGTCAACACTTCGAAGCACGCATCGCTCCGTAGCGTTTTCCCCAGCGCCTCGACGGCCTAGATGAAGTCTGCGTGCTCGCCCTTGCTCTTCAAACACAAGGTGAGCTGTTATCTCCTCCATATGAATTCACTTAGCAGGTTGTCTGGTTGGTTGCCGCCAGCAGGCCCGCCACTTTCGCTACATTCAATGCTGCATTTAGGCAGGTTTAAAAGAACATCTGAGCCTGTGAACTGTCAGTCCAGATTATGATGCCATCAGTGTGAGCACAATCTGGATTATGGGAGAGCTGATCAGTCAAAGCATGCCATCACTTTGATCAATGTCTGTAATAAAAGCCCTCCGCCTCAGAGTAAACAAAAGACAAACAGAGCAGCTCTGCGAGACATTTTCAAATAAAGTGATGACAATGTTCAATACATCAAAAACAGTCAGCCTATAATAAAAATGAGAACTGATGACCACGGCATGTAATAGTTATTTATGTGGTTGACAAATTTAGCAGTGGAGCAGAGAGTTTACACTGATTAGGTTAATATAACAAATTACAAAATTAAGCTAATTAAGTTGTGCTTGCCCATGCGGTTGCTTTAATAATAAAATAAAATAAAATAAGTTCATTTTTATTATTTAAATGTTGTGCTATTATTTATGATCATAATTTATATTTATTAATAGATACATTTTTATAATAATAATAATAATAATAATAATAATCATCATCATCATCATCATACTAACAACCACCACCACCACCACCACCACCACCATCATCATCATCATCATCATCATCATCATCATCATCATCATCATCAAGTTATTTATTTATGAATACTGCTACTAATAAAAATATTTTGTTGTTGTTATTATTATTATTATTATTATTATTATTAACACTGCTACTAACAACATTATTGTTAATATTGATATTATTATTATTGATATTATTGTTAAATATGATCATTTATGATTACATATCAATAATATTAAAATAATAATAATAATAATAATAAAAAATAATACTTTAGTTTTATCCTTTAAAAGTTGTGCTATTTATTATCATAATTTATATTTAACAATAGATCAATTTATGACAACAACAAAAACAACAACCATCATCAATAAATTATTAAATATAATCATCTGTTATTAATATTGCTACTAATAAATTATTATTATTTGTATCATTAAACATCAATTATTAAATATTATTAATAATGATACTAATAAAATCGAATGATAACAGCAAAAAACAAAACCGTATTATTTGTTGTGCTATTTATTACCATAATTATATTTAATAGATACATTTTTTAAATAATAATAACAACAACAACAACAACAACAACAACCATTATCATCAATAAATTAAATATGACCAATTGTTGTTATTAATACTGCTACTAATAAAATGAATTATTATTATTAATAATTATTAATTGTTAATAATTGTTATTAACACTGTTACTAATAACATTACTGTTGTTATTGCTATTAATATTATAATTTATCATTATATCAATTATTAAACATTGTTATTAATAATGATACTAATAAAATATAACAGCAAACAAACAAACCAATAAAATTCTTTATAAGAACAAGAACAACAAATCATCATCACCACCAATAAATTATTAAATATTAACAATTATTGTTATTGAAAACTGCTACTAAAAATGAATTATCATTAATGCCATTAATATTATAATTTATTATTAAATGCCAATTAACAATGATACTAATAAAATATAATAATAATTTTTAATAATAATAATAATAATAATAATAATAATAGATATTAATTATATCTCTTATAATAATAATAATAATAATAATAATAATAATGAGAATAAGAATAAGAATAAGAATAAGAAGAAGAAGAAGAAGAAGAAAAAGAAGAAGAAGAAGAAGAAGAAGAAGAAGAAGAATTATTATTATTATTATTATTATTACTACTACTTTAGTGTGAAAAGTAACGCTGGAGAGAGAAGCAGAAGAAGGTCGAGCAGACTCTATAAAACTTGAAGGTTGCTCAAAAATGTCCCGTCCTGTGCCACTTCAAGGTGCAAGTGCAAGTGTGTATGAGCATGTGTGAGACACAAAGCGACTGTTGGTCGAGTGCTAGACGTCCACTAAATGAGATAAATGGCCTTGTCAGCGGATGGTGACTTGAGAACCTCATGAGCTTTTACCTAGATTACTGTTAGGACTACAGGGAATGAAGCACACGACTGCAGAAAGCCACCTGACCCTTTCAAAGCCCTCCAAAACCTGCAACGCTCACCCATAGATCAGGCTGATCCGGGTATGGAGACGAACGGACAGAAAGGTTCAAGAAAAAGCTATGAAAGCAAAGCCCTAAAGCTCCAGAGAGCTTTGACAAAGGTTGACATTTACACCACCAAAGCACGCAGAGGAAGCACACAAAGTATAGTATGGAGACATGAAAATATGGCTAAACTAAGGTGCTGAAGGCAAATTTTAATCTAATTTCTACTTCAAATCAGGTCCCACAAACGAAGGTTTGTTGAAGAATGCACATGAAGTTTATCATTGACTTTAGGGTAGCTTTGCACAAACAGTGGACAGCAGTGTTGCTTTGAGACAAATACACTGCTCCAGTAACCTTTATTATATAAAACCAAAGTGATGCTTTGATATTTCATTAAACAGAGTGAATTTTTCCAGATTTAGGTCTAAAAGATTAATTGCTGTGAGAGAAAACCTATTATCAGATCAATCCAAGGTAAACCAGTCAGACAAAACAAGGTCAGCATTACCAAATGAAATTCCCACAAGCCAAAGCCCAGATGAACTCCTTTTACCAAATTAAAGGAGCTTTTAATGCATTTTTAAGCATGCCGTGAATTGTTATTAAGCATCCAAATAGATAATAACTATTATTATTGCTCATACGGTCAACATTAAAATGATAAACTTTAGTTTTTTTTTTCCTGTGAATGGTAGCTTCATGCCAGCAAGTGGTAAATAAAATGAAATAAAATAAAATGGGTACCTAAAAAAATCTATAAATAATTAAAATAAATATGAAAAACATTTATAAATAAATTAATATTAACATTAAAAATACAATAAAATAAAAATAAAAAAAAATCTAATAAAAAAATTAAATCTAAAAATAAAAAACAAAATAAAACAATACAATTAATTAAAATAAAAATAATAAAATTAAATTAAATTAAAATAGAATTAAGTAAATAAATCAAAATCAAATAAATTAAATAGAAAAAATAAAAATGAAAGTTAAAAAAATGACAAAAAAGAAATTACAATTAAAATTAAAATTAAAATAAATAAATAAACATATACATATACACACAATATACACAACACACATAAAACAAAATAGTTAAATTAAATCAATTAATTCAGTATTAATAAATAACAAAAAATAAAACAAAACAAAAAATAAAATCAAATAAACATAAAACAGGTAATTCATTGAAACAATATAATAACAAAAAGAAACGATAAAATAAAAAATCTAATTAAAAATGAAAAAAAAAAAAAATTAAAATAAAATAAAAATATATTAAATAAAACATTAAACAAAGTAAAATAATGAAAAAAAAGGCCAAATAACATAAATGGAATAAAATAAAATCAAAACAATCAGAACAATCTATCTATCTATCCAAATTTACAGTAGAAGCATAAAACTAAGGGGAACATTTTCAAAATGAGTGAATAAATACAGTCTTCTCTGCAAACTTGTGCTGCATGGAATGAAATATTGATTTTCACCAAGGTCTGAAGTGAAAACTACACTTGATATCTTTCCGGTCTAACAACATGTAGAGAGACAGAATAGTCACTTGTTAATAATGAAAACCTCTTAATTAAAAAGACTAAGAATCCTACAGCACTGACAAGAGAGTGACTGAACACTGTACTGTGCTAAACAGCTGTCACCTCTGATACAGCAGAAGCCATCATTTGCCATCACTCAGGGTCTGATACAGTAGATCATGCAGGAGACACTTCTGAACGCAGCACCTGAAAGCAATTTCTCTGAACACTTCAGCATATCTATCTTAAGTCATCAGAGCGGGACAGCTCTAGCCCACGAGGCTCAGCCTTTAGCTCCAACAGCGTATATATGCAAGAGCAAGACAGATGAGTGCAAACCATAACCAGAGAAAAAGATATTTAGAGCCGAAGTGAAGGGAACTATCAAACCCACAGGAACTTGTGGCACAGTCATTATCATAACATTAGTGACCATCAGCTCGAACAGCTTGAATCCGGTGCATTCAAAAACCACATAATGTGTCATTTAAGAGATAAATCATGGCTTCCACTTCCGCACTTGTAAGTTTAGTCAAGTTGAGTATACGGCTAAGGGGAAACAGATGAAGTGAAGCGGGACAGATAAGTATGTCAATTCTTGTAACTGACTAACTGAATATAATAAATATATATTAAATAATTAAATACATATAATATAATTTTATAATAAATAAAGTAATATAATAATATCTCTTATTATCTATTTAATATAATAATAATAATAATAATAATAATAATAATAAATTAATAACATTCAATTACTTTCTAGAAAAAAAAATATACAATTAAAAATTAACAAAAAAAAAAGAAATAAAATAAAACAGATAAAATAAAAATGAATTGTCTGATACTTGAACATTGAGTACTCACCAATTACTTTATATTCAGTTATATCAAATTACATTCAAAAAAAATAAAACTAAAAATTAAATTACAAGAAAATATAACAACAATACAATATCATCATCAAATAAAATAAAAAAGCTATACAATTAAAATTAAAATGATAAAATAAAAATAAAATATAAAATAGTCAATTCAATGAATAATTGTATGAAAATGTATATAAATTTAAGAAAAAAATAATACACACACACACACACATATAAATATGTATGTACGTATTTATATACATATATATATAGTATATAAATGAATGAATAAACTGAGAAAAATTTTGAATAAATAAATAAAATTAAATTTATAGTTTTTTGAGAAGTAATAAAAACTTGCATTTAATTTCAGTAAAACACATTTAATTTCTTTTTAATATATTTACTATTTTATTTCATTTTTTAATATATGGCCAGGATGTAGTACAAAGCATTTGACACAAACCACCAAAAATTAAAGCAAATAAAGAAAATAAAATGGACAGACAATAACCTCTGTAGCCACAAAAAACATCTAATCTGGCATTATATTATATTATATAACACATCTGCCTTCATCAGCCTTGTTTTCTAAATGTTACTAATGGTTTCTGAAAAACCCATCTCAGTCAACCAGTTCTACAGCATTTCTAATTGTTCCAAACTAGAAACGCTTGCCAATTGACAAAATTCAACACGGCAGTTACGGCAAAACCTTGTAGGGAACTGTTTCATCAAACAATGTACTCTGAGCGCGGCCTTTATGAGCATGACAGAAAGCAACTCATCTCTCTTCACACAAGATCTTTTGTATCTTCAGGGAAAACACTGTAAAAATGATGTATTCAAGATATGTACAGAGTGAGGAGGACTGCGCTAAATGAATAATGAAACCGGTGATATTTCCCTAAGGTTGGAAGGGGAAACCTGAGTGCGGGAGAGCGATCTCTCATATGAACGCAGCCAGTAAATTACACCCAGAGCTGCAGTCAACGGCTGCTTTGCGCCGGCTTCCCTTTGGCTGCAATACAAGACGTGCTGTAATAACGAAGCAGCCTGCTCACATCTGGTTTTGTGTAGTCGCACAATCCAGACGCATAACACAAGATCTCCAACTGCTGCCTCTCCAACATCTACATGCGAGCCTAAAGCCTGTTTCACACTGTACACGCTCCAGTGTGGATTTATATTAGCACTGATATCAGCTGACTATAGTATTCATACACTACACCTACACTGTAAAACATTATTTTCATGATTTATCGCAATTTTTTTTTTTTTTTTTGTCAGATCAACTTAGATAATTAATGTTGTTCAGATAGCACAATTTGAGTTTCTGTTAGGGCCATATGAATACAGTAATAAAAAAGGAATTGACTGTATATCGCGGAAAGTCATGGAATTTGCCAAATTTTGGATAAATAAATTAGGTCAGTCAAAGTAGGTCAGCACACTTGAATCTAGCGTTTGTGAATATTAAGTCACAAAATACATTTAAATATGAATCCTGCATGTTCTGCGTCTCTGTGTGAATGAATGGTGCAGACGTGGTTTCCTTTAATACACACATACTGAAGCACGCGTTTTCAACATTTGCCGCATCAATATGAGTACATGAACAAACATAATCAGTCATTCCATGAGCATTTTACCATTTCTTTTGAGAAACACTATCTTCATATCATATACAAACAGAAAAACAAAGGTCTTCACAGCAACTTGTCAAAATAAAAGTTTGGTTTAACTTGAAGAAACTGTGACAAAAAAAAAAAAAATATATATATATATTACGTAATATTTTTTTTTAAACGTAATAAAAGTACTATAAATAATACAATGATTATTAAAACATTATATATTAAGGAATATGTACCAGAAGGAAATACTTACCAGAATTTATTTACCACAAAAATATATATTATATTTTTTTATTTAACCATTAACGCAGTGTCTAGAAAAATTAAAACTGGAAAAAACAGAATTTGGAAAAACAAAAAATTTAAAGGTATTTGGGAAATGTCTTTCTTTGAATTACCTTAAATTTTTAGTTTCAGTGAACTCTAGGTTTGAATTTTAAGGTTAGTCACTTACATTAATTTTATTTATTTATATATATATATTTTTTACAGTGTTTATGGTGGACAACATGCACAATGTAAACCTACTTGACACAACAGGCCCCATTAAAACAAAGATTAAAACAAGATTGTTGGAATACATTCTACAATAGAAAAAAAAAAATTATATATATATATATATATATATATATATATATATAAAATAATAATAATATTATATATATATATATATATATATATATATATATATATATATATATATACACACACACACTTATATACACTATTTTTTTTAACAAGACAATATATACACTTATATACACTATATACAATATATACACTTATATACACTTTTTTTTTAACAAGACAATACTTTTTCTACTTTAAAATTTCACGTTTAATTTAACATGTTTTTTGCCATTTCTTTTATTTATATCTGATAAAAATTTATTATATATAAAATCTATAAAATATAAACAAATAAATAGTATAAAAAATACAATCAAAAAAATTTGTTTATATAAAATATATTTTAATTTCTGTTTTCTTGACCAAAATTTCACATTTAATTCAATTTGTGTTCCTTGCCATTTCTTCGTAATTTTTTGTTTTAATTCCTTTTTTTGCTTTGTAACAAAAATGTATTACAATATGGCAAATGTCCTCACTGTCACATTTGAACAATGCATCCTTAAAATAAAAAAAAAAAATCCAAGTAGAAATGCTGTGAGTGTGAAAGTAGCTTTTGCATTTACATTGTTTGTTTAATTTAGCATGATGTAAAACAGACTTAAAACAGGCTCAAAACTAACCTTTTTCAACCTCATTCAGCCTGATAAAGAACACAAGAGATCCGACATAATTGCGCTACTGCTGGCTGGTGCGTTTTTCCGTAATGAATTAATTCAGCATTAATGCCAGAGTTTGTCTGCCAGACATGTACAGTGGTGTGACAGACAGCTGAGGAATAATTGATTCCTCTAAGGCTGAGCAGGCATCTTTTTAATAGGACAGATATACGGTAACATGGGGCCATTGTGCTTATAATACAACGGGGATGAATAGGCGACCAGGCGGAATGGAAGCAGAATTTATCAGCGGCGGATCCTGTTGCAGCTCTTTTCAATAAGACACTGAAGTCTCTGTGTTCAGACGCACTGAATCGGCCTTGACATTGTGACACAACATATCAAAAGAAGAAGAGGGGGGGAAATTCTACTTGCAACAAAAAAATACGAGCTTAACAATACCAGGAAGCTAAAATCTGCCAGAGAACACATCTCTGTGACGGTCGGCACCAACATTTAGTTGTCAAGGGCATGTCTGGAAATGATAAACAGTGTAGTCATACCGTAGCCATTCAGATGAAAATGAGGGGCTGGTTGAAAAGACGAGATGGATGGCATGAGATGACAGGGACGAGAGACAGATGGAGAACAGGCTTTCAGCATTGTGATGAAATAGGCCACAGGGACACACCTGTGCTCACTGATAAAGCAGAACTAGTGAGAACGTGGTGCCATACTGACCCTAAACGTCATTCCTCGCCATATCAAAGGAAGAACAGGAAGCGCTGGTGTGATTTCACAGACCGCTGCCAAACTAAAGAATAGGGTTGTCAAGTACCAGTACTTCAAATACAACATTGGTCTGACTGCTAGTTGGCCACTAACAAATAGGGCTGGGTAGAGAAATATCAATTTCTTTATTTTAATTTACAGTATTCTTGTTTTTACTAAAATGATATTGATTTTCAAATCCCAAGAAATGATTAATCTAGCCTGTTTTCAGTTAAAGGGGTCCTATTATGCTCTTTTACAAAGTTTTGATTTTGTTTTGGGGGTGTACTAGAACATGCTTTCATGCTTGGTGGTTTGAAAAATGCATTATTTTTAACAATTTACATTATTACAATACATTTCTCCCAGCCTGGCACATAAGGCTTGATTAGTTCCAGGTTTAATGAAGGCCCGCCTTCCGAAAAACAAAATGTGTTGTGATTGGTTAGCTGTCCCACTGCGTTGCGATTGGCGGAAAGATTAGATGGTGTTTCAGTACTGCCACGCCCTTGTCAAAGAAGCAAGTTCCGTGTACAACTGTTTTTTCTAACAAAATCGCACTGATTTGCTACAGGAGGCCTTTTTATTAACCCCCCGGAGCCGTGTGAGGCATTTTTTATTATGGATGGACGCATATTATTGGACTTGTTTTGGACTGATGAGGAGAAACACCTGTCTATGCCGTTCTAAGGCTTGGAAGTGGCAGGATAAATTTTAATATAACTCCAATATGCAATAATAAACAACATTTAAACAAGAGCTTCACGATTCTGGATAACTGAGATTCCCAGTTGTTTTTAATAAATTGGAGACCATGATTCTCTTGCGATTCAGGAGAAAAAAGATTAGAAAACTAAACAAAATAATGTAATTTACTAGTGGTTCTGGCAAACTGTTCATTCATTAAGTCTTTTAAAAACGTATATTAATTTAAAAAAAAAAAAAAACATTCAGTGAAGGAGTCAGTGTCTCACTTTATTAAGACTTGTTTAACTATTGAAATCTAATTGAATGATTCAATGATGTACTTCGCGTGGGTGTTTGAATGGAGATCTTGATATTTTAAGGATTAATCGTGGAGCTCTAATGTAAACAAATGTTTTTGGAGGATATGGTCACGAGATCTCGTCACATCCCTAGTGTTTGATGATCTTTGCATGTTCACTTTACAAAGACTGGGTTGGTACTTCTGCAGCGATGTAGGATGATTTTGAAATGATTTTTGAAGTTGAGGGAGAAAATACGATTGGAGTTTTTCAACATACCCTAACTGTCTTGAGTCAGAATACACAGAGTTCAGGGAGAGCAAGACAAGACGAGCGTTTTATTAAAAAGAATTTAAATTGTATTTTTCGTTTTGCTAGATAAGACGCCTCGGCTGGGATTGTTTACAACGCATTTGGGATCGTTTGAAGCCGCATTTAAACGGCATGTGTCCAACCTGAAATGTTTTCCTCAAAAAACTCTTTACAACTGAAGAAAAAAAAGACATGAACATCTTGGATGACAAGGGGGTGAGTACATTATCTGTAAATTGTTGTTTTGGAAGTGGACTTCTCCTTTAATGTCCACACAGCTGACAGCTTTACCTGTTGTAGTGCACAAAATACACACTGCCTTTGTGCATTTCGCACGTCCCCGTCATTTCGATCTCTCTCATGCTGCACAACTGGAGCTGCGTTTAGCAGGTGTGCGTCAGCACTGCTATTCGACAGAGACGAGAACTGTTTGAAAGCCTTTTTTCCACTTTAACTTTGATGTGCATCGTCTCAACATAACAAAAAAAATTGTAACAAAAACAATCAGGAAAAAACAGCAAAAACTTGTATAACTAACTTGTATAACTTGTAAAACTAATATTTTCGGTCGCAAATGTGACCATTTTAGTCGCAGTCTGAAGCCCTGATGGCTTTGCATCACAGGATTAAATTACATTTTAAAATGCATTCAAACAGAAAAATTGTTTAAAATATTTTAAAATATTTGTACAAAATGACTGTTACTATATCGTTGATCAAGCAAATGCAGCCTTAGTGAGAATAACAGACTTTAACAGACTAACCACAGACTTTTGAATGGTAGTTTTCCATAAAACACACCTGTATCAAGCATTACCTGTTAGAGATAAAGCACACAATCACAACACAGTGAAAGATACCATCAAGTACTTCATTTGCTGACCTTCACCCAAAGGCTTTCACAAAAGGCACACTTGGATCACTCTCACAAGACGATAAAGTGGTCTGAAACCACCGAGATCAGATAGGAGGAGACACTCAGCGACAAGAAGAAAGGAAGGACTGCTTTACACACACCTGTCAAAACACTCTCTGAAAAGACATCAACGATAACATTTTCCTTTTCCTCTCTCTATTTCTTCTGTCTGGACAAGATAAATGTGCGAAAGAAGGCATGACTGAAACAGATAACTGGCATTATACAGTTTGAACGCTTCTCTTTTTGACTAGCTCAAACGAATCATTTGTTTGTGAATCATATAATGTTCAAGCTATTTGTTGTTTTTTGCGTGCAGATATTGCAGAATACATGCAGAAAAGGCCTTTGTTTTATTTCGCACTACACTTACAGTAACTCAAATTAAAACTTTAAGCTCACAAAATAGGATTTTGTTTTGCCGTGATTCAGATGCATCTGTGTTGACTCCATATCTTTGCATTTCAGCATCCAAAACAGGCTGATGAAAATGGAACGAGCTTGTATGTATATATATATATATATATATATATATATATATATATATATATATATATATATATATATATATATATATATATATATATATATATATATATACATACATATATATACATATACATATACATATACATATACACACATATCTCAGGATTTCATTCAGGACTAACATTTCACATATATACCTCTATAACTGACGCTATGCAGACATACATGGCTGAACAAAACAACACTGGAATATGAATAAATATTATGAACCTGCACAGAGAAGAAAAACAAGCACACAAACAAACTCCCAAATTGAAATGCTCTCTGATTTCTTGACATAATAGACTATGCTGCATTTAAAATGAAGTCGGGGGCCATGCTAAATCTGATGATGCAAGTTGGTGACCTTTTTGGAGAGGCAGACAAGGAACAGAAGAGACCACCATTGCGTTGAGCTCTAAATGAGAGAGCGGCGAAATAAAAACCGCTGTCAAGCAGAAACTCTCGCAAGCGTGTTTCAGCAGAGACTTTAACCTTTAAAGAACCCACAACAGCCAAAGGAAATGAGGGAACTGGAGCAGAGTGATTCTATCAAACATATCAGCTGATGAAATATCACGCTGGCTGACTTTGTGTTAGTGTGCCCTAGTGAATGCACTACAGGACAAGTTCAATCACTTCCTGAAAAAAATGTATGTAATACATCAAGATTTTAGTGTAGGGTATAAAGAACCACATTATTTTTTGAAGTATTTGGCAACTTGCACTGATACATACAGGCTTTTGAGCCACTCCTAAATACATAAATACATGAACCTGACAAACAATACTAAGTAATTTGACTGCAAAACAACAGCATGAAGCTTGGTTTTCCATAAGCATGCATGGTTACAGTCCCACGGAGTAGGACTTCTGAATATTGGTATAAACCCTGTCTAATTTGCAGCTTATTCTGATTAAGAAAAGAAGACAATCTCTTCCTGTAAGTAAGAAGTAGAAACAAAGAGACTTCCTTACTCACATATAAAAAACTACCAAAGTTTGTTTAGTTTTTATGAGAGTTATGATATGGAAATTAAAGGGAAATGAAAAATATATATTATGAAAGAAATTAATACTAGGATGCATTAAATTGATCAAAAGTGATAGTGAAGACATTTAGGGCAGTCACTAATTATTATTTTGGTAATCGAGTAATCGGTTGATTATTCTGATTATTTTTTGAGGTAATACAAATAAACCCAAGCAAACAATAGCCTTTTAAATAACTTAAAATACATACATACACTGTAAAAAACAATTTGTTGAGTCAACTTAAAATAATTTGTAACCTGGCTGCCTTCAAATTTTAAGTTCAGTCAACTCCAAAAACGTTTATTTAACTTGAAATGTTAAGTTATGCTAAGTGACAACTTAGATATTTGAGTTGATTCAACTTAAAATTAAGGCAGCTTGTACTAAGCAACAACTTAGATATGTGTGTTTAACAAAGTCTTTGGTCTTTGCGCATTCGCTTTGTAAACACTAGGTCTGTAGTTTGACCTTTCGACGTAATTCAATAGTACGTAGTGTCGTGAACGCGCATCTCAGATCCCGTGCTACACAAGCTTTTGTGCTTAAAAAGTATACAAATGTTTATTTTTCGAAAAAAATGACCGATCGTTTCGTTAGATAAGACCCTTCTTCCTCGGCTGGGATCGTTTAGAGCCTTTTGAAGCTGCATTTTAACTACATTTTGAAGTTAAAAATCGGGGGCACAATTGAAGTCCATTATATGGAGAAAAATCCTGAAATGTTTTCCTCAAAAAAGTGAAGACTGAAAGACACGAACATCTTGGATGACAAGGGGGTGAGTAAATTATTTGTAAATTGTTGTTCTGGAAGTGGACTTCTCCTTTAAAACCTCATTGTGCAATGTACTTACACAGTACAAGAAAAGAAGTACCGTGCTTTTACACTGCTCCTGAACTGTGTAAACACAGGCCGAAACATGAAATCTGAGCTGTGACTCAGTAGCTGGAGTGTCATTTATTTGCTCAGGTGACACGCTCTAAAAACTACAACAGTCAATGAACTGTAACAAACAAAACAGCCTCACTCGATTATTCAAACAACACATTTGGCAAAGAAATGAATGCAAATGCAGAACAAGGAGCCTAGAAATAAACAAAACTTGACATTAAAGTGAAAAATTACATTGGGGATCAAAAACCAATGTCTGAAGTTTGCAGCCTGTGAAGGTGTAAAGACATCTGAGCTACAAGACCTGTCTGCAAACCTATGAAGATCTGTTCTTAAACCTGATCAAGCTGTGATAATCCTTCCAAAACTTCCACCGACGTGTGACCCCTTTCGCATAAACCAATTTTCGCCCTGTCAGGGCATCCCGCGGTGCGAAAAGTCGAGTGAGACGCAAACACGGGGAGTTGCCTTCCGGCAAACGGATGGAATAGAAAGTAATGCGCAAAATTTCACAGACAAACTGAGGTTGTAACAAACAGATTGCAACAGTAATCATGCTTAACCTAAATACGGCATGGTGCATCTGAAAATACCACGGCCTATTAACGCTGAAGATTATGCTAGTGGCTTCTAAACGGCCTGGGCTCGGTAATCCAATTATGCGAGTTCAGGACTGAATGGCCACAGCTAAAGCAGTAGAAAACGCCTGAATGGACACAGGAAGTGTCTAGTGTGTTTAAAGGCTGAATTTTTGACGTAAATTAGAGGTTTTGTTATTGTGAGATGAAGACATGACACGGCGAGGCATGACAGACACAGATGGTTGTTAAGACTTGCCTTGTTGAACACGTACGGAAGGAACGAAGGTGCTGTGTCGAAACAAACAGGAATAAATTTTAGCCGCTCTCGCCAACGCAAACACCCTGACATCAGCGCCAAGCCTAAGGGGGCAAATCTAAGCAGTGAATCATGACTAAAATCCGATAAGAGGCAGATAAAAACAATAAAACAGGAGCAGCGGATTGGGCATGTTCGAATTAGAGATTTGGCCGACCGAACGGTCCACTTCTCCGCCTCAATGAGCGCCGGCTCATGTCCAATCAGACACCTGCTGAGTGAGAAGAGTCGGGCCAAACGCTCTGAATGCAAACCTCTTCACCTTGCAACCTCTTCAGACGGCCGCCCGCAGAGCTGAGCATTTGCGAGCAACTCGGACGGCAACAGGTTGGGGAACAAAATGTCCTGAAAAACCAAGCTCAAAAACCATCAACACAATGGAAGAGAATTCAATAAAAGCGGCAAGTGGCCACTTATTTCTGATTGCGTTTGTGTTGTTGGCGATACAGTGTGAAATTGCAGCTTAGTAAAGCTTGTTTTGGGCTCTGGCCAGCTTGGCTGCGAGGGCTGCAATGAGTCTGATTTCTCCAAAGGTCCATCTCACCAGCTGGGCCTGACCTTAAACCCCAAAACTGCCGCTGGCAGAGCTGAAACACGATAACAATGCTAAAAATGGACGAGTGGAGAATATTAGAAATACACTGCAAGACCAAAAGCTATAACTGAAGAATCATTCGACAATAGGAATGAGTCATTTGCTAGTCTACGGCGGGCCGAAAGCTGAAGGGGCCAGATGTGAGAGCAGATTTGCCAATGCAAATTTTGCCCTTATCAACGCAAAGACTCAGAGGTCAAGCGGCTTGACGGACAAGCCATTTGTGGAAAGGGTAAACGAAGGACTGTTATTTCATATAAACCGCTCTGAATAATTAGAACATCCAGATGAATCGAGTCTTCATTTCCCCTCGCCGAAACTAGCTCCATTTGTCACGATAATGGATTTTTGGTTTTCAGGCACAGACACACGCAGCGCTCATGATGTTTCTCGTAGTTATTTAGAGAGCTGCGGCGTTTTTCTTCCTCTAGTATCGGTCAATAAAGTTTTTCTGTGATTACTAGGTAATATGAAGTGCTTTTCCCTGGGGCAAGCTTACATTTAGCAGATTTTACATTAACAGCCTAATCAGCCCTGAATTGTATGGTTGTGATTTGAACATCAGAACAACAGGTATAGTCTAAATTGAGATCTCAGCAATGGACGGATTTCTAAACACAGAAGTTCAATTTGCAGCCTTTGTCTGTGAGATTTTTTTTTTAGTGATTTTTAAAGCAATCTTTTAAGCTGACCTAAGGTTGCATTTGTTTGATTTAAAAAAATAGTGAAAAAACAGTAAAAAGGGGTTGTTGCGATACACTGGTATTGCCGATAACCATGCTATTATGCTATAGCATTAAACTCACACATGAGATTTGTTTCATTCATACTCGACACAAAAGTCCACAAGCGAGACTCACAGAAATAATATGTGACCCTGGACCACAAAACGCACGGTCGCATGGGTTTATTTGTAGAAATACCCAACAATACATTGTATGGGTCAAAATGATTAATTTTTATTTTATGCCAAAGATCGTTAGGATATTAAGTAAAGATCATTTTCCACAAAGATATTTTCTAAAATTCCTACCGTTAATATATCAAGTCTTAATTTTTGATTAGTAATATGCACTGCTAAGAACTTCATCTGGACAACTTTAAAGGTGATTTTTTTCAGTATGTAGATTTTTTTGCAACCTAACAAGCCACACATCAATGGAAAGCTTATTTATTCAGCTTTCAGATGATGCATAAATCTCAATTTAAAAAATTTGACCCTTATGATTCTTATGTTTTGTGTTCCTGGGTCACATATAACAAATTACTTTTCAGGAAATCCCTTATATGGACAAAAGGCATCCAACTATTGCTATAGCTGAATTAAATGCAGAAAGAAGTCATAAAACATGGTGAGAATCAGCACACAATTATAACAGCATATGGTTTATCTGTGTTCTTCAATCCATCTCTAATCTAATTAAAAAAAATAACGAAAAATAAATACACAATTGTAAAATATAAAAAAGTAAAAATGAATTAAATAAATGCTGTTAAACTGTAGTGTCGATGTGATGGCAAAAACAGTCAAAAATAAAATAAAAATAAAATCAATTAAAAAAAAAATAAAAATACAAAAAATTATAAAATAATTATTAAAAAATTTATAAATTAATAAATGCATTTAAAAAAACATAAAATATATTAAAAATGTAAATATAAACTAAAATTGTAAAAGTGTGGTGTTAAACTGTAGTGTCATTGTGATATCAAAGAGTAAAAAAAATAAATAAATAAATAAAAAAATAAAATAAAAATAAATAAATATAAACTGTACAATAAATTAAAAAAAGTAAAATAGAAAGAAAAATTAAATTCAATAAATAAAAGTGTGCCATTAAACTGTACACTTATTAAAAAAATGTACAGTAGACTTTTTTGTCTAAATGGTTCAATAAATAACTTTTAACATCTGAAGAACCTTTCTGTTTCACAAAAGGCTGAATGGCTCTTTGTGGAACCAAAAATGGTTCTTCTATGGCATCGCTGTGAAGAACTTTTTTACATTTTTTTATGGATAACGTACATTTGCATGCTAATCGGCACTTTTATCACTGGATAGAATACTATAAAAAAAACAAATCAGTTCACAGAAGGAAGTTCAAACACTAGCTATAAGTTCAAAACACACTATAACGCAAGTTTGGAGCAAAAATACGTAGTTATTCTCAGAAATTGTACTGTAATTGTATTTATTTTGACACTGTGCTAAACTAAAAACATTAGCATTTTAGTCTCTTCTGTAGTGTTTTTTTTTTTCATTTTTCAAGATATAACAATAACAATAATCTAATATTGTGAAATATTATTACAGTTTTCTATGTCAGCTGTGTTGAATTCAACTATATTTTAAAACACTTAGGGATAAAATAAATCTTTCTCAGCTTAACTATATAGGATCTCTATTACTTTTTATTAAAGATCATAATTAAGCACTCAGCATGAACTATTAAATTCACTTGTTATTGAGATATAATAATCAACAACGCAAATTTGCACACAAGATTTTTGCATTAACTTCTAAATTAAAATGATGTTTCTATTAGTCATTGAAATAGTCATTTAAACAGCGGCTGCCATAACTTGTGTTTACGACAGATTTATTTAAACATGCATTAAATAATTAAGGCATCACTAATAGGTTAAGTAAAATATAATGAACAGATATAAACTAATATAGCGCATATATATTTAAGAAAATGCTCTTCTCTAGAGTGGTGAACGCCTGAAATAAATGTCATGCTGAATTACAAAGAGGAGACTTTTTCCTCATCAAAAGTCAAAAAACACGCTATATAAATGTCTAGTGAATTTTATTGACACAGCAACAGACTAAAAGATTTAGTCTGGGATTTAAGAATCGATATTGATTCTAATATGCTGATTTGGTACACATTTGGTATTTTTTGTACTATTTGAAATGTTTTTACTGTCACTTTTGATCAATTGAATGCATTCTGGCTGAATAAAAGTCTTACTGAGCTCAAACTTCGGAACGGTAGTGTATTTGCTACATTTTGTAAACATTCTCTGCACTGAATTCTCTAACTCTGGCATTGAAACAGCCATGATTCATCATTTCCGAAACCTGTGGATGAAAAACGACGCCAATGGTGTAACAAATCAATCTGCATAGCTCCAATACTAGACTAGCTAGTGAAAATTCAGGAAAAAAATCTATTCTAAATCAATGCTAATTAACAATGACAGGAAACCTAATTAGGAATTCCCACGGCTGACATACTGTAGCCTATGGAAACACGATGAGACTGCAATCTGATGAAGTCCAGGGAGGCCAGTGAAGTTTTTTCTTCATCTTGTGTTCTGCAGCTCGTCTCTCAGTGCTGATAGCCCTGCAAACGTACCAAACACGGCTAGAAACACAAAGCCTGAGAGCAGCTTCCTCCTGAGACCTCTGCCTGTTCTTTTTTCCCCCACTTTCTTCTCTCTTTCTGCCAGGCCCGTTCCGAACTGCATAATTCATAAAAAATAGACCATTCTTGTCGAATAGTTACGGGTCTAATACGTTTTCACAGCGCTCTGTATGTTGAAAGAAACGTCATATTCTTTATGTATGGCTGGCGTTTTACATTTCTGAAATGCGAAAACACCGAGTTGAATTTGAAGGAAGTAACTCGAGGGACGGGAGATAAATTGGCCTTGCTTTTAATAGTAGGAAAAGCTGGTCTGCTGGGATCCAGAAGGCCATGAGAGACGGGGAGAAGTGAGTCATCCGTGCAAATGTACAAAAAAATAAATTTAATTGGCTGGGTCTGCTAAAGAACATCAGCATCTGCTATAACACTGATTAACTGCTCAACCAAGCTCACAACATTAACAACACAAACAGGCCATTATGTGGGTGAAACACTCCGACGTACCTGGTCATTACCTGATTAAACCTCGAGTCTCGAGTGGTGCTCTGCTCTCCTTAACAATTCACACTCTTCTGCCACAACTGCAAATCAACATACACACGCGGATGCCGCGTGACGGGATATGAAGATATAAGCAGTGCTGACGCACCAGAGGAAGCTCTGATGGATGGACAGGAATGTGTAAGATCTAATATAAAGGTGTGGAAAGAGACGGGTCAGTTTAAGTCAACAGGGAATGGTGAACTAGATTTACAAAAGCACTATTGGATCTTCCTGTCTGAAATTCTCATTGGTCAAAGATGCCTACATCACAGTGATGTGAATAAAATAAAATAAAAACAAACCAAAAAAAAAAAAAAATTAAAACAATGAAAAAAAATAATTAAAAATAAAACATACAATTGTATATATATATATATATATATATATATATATATATATATATATATATATATATATATATATATATATATATATATATATATATATATATATAAAAATGTTAAATAAAATTAAAATTAAAATTAAATTAAATAAACAAAAAGTAAGCCAAAATAATGATTAAAAATAAATACATAAAAATTATAAAATATACAAAATTAAAATGGGAAAATATAAAAAGTATAATAATTAAATAAATGAAAAGTGTGCCATTAAACTGTAGTTATATCAAGAAGTTAAAAATAACATAATAACAAAATAAATAAAATAATAAAAAATTAAATATAACATAAAAAGTAAAATTAAATTAAAAAAATGCTGTTTAACTGCAGTGTCGAGGTGATATCAAAAAGTATCAAAAACTTCAATAAATTAAAAAAAAAAAGTAAACAAATTATTAAATATTAATTAATTAAACAATTATTAAACAATAATTGAAAATGATAACAAAAAAGTAAAAAAAAGGTCAAATATAAAATTAAAATGAAAAAGTGTAGTGTCAATGTGATATCAAAAAATCCAAAATAAAAAATAAAATAAAATAAAAAAAAGATAAAATAATCAAAATACTAATAAAAAATAAATACATAAAGTAAAATAAAATAAAAGGTTAAATAAATAAATAAAAAATGTGGCATTAAACTGTAGTGTGATATCAGAAAGTCAAAAACAAAAAAATTAAAATAAAAAATAAAATAAATAAAATAAAAAATAGAATAAAGCAATAGAATTTAATATAAAAAATAAAAAAATAAACACCATGCTAAAAAAAATCAAATCAATTATAAAAAAGCCAAATAAAATTAAATTACATTTAAAAAGTGATGTTAAACTGTAGTGTTGATGTGGTATCAAAAAAGGTCAAAAACAAAAGAATGGAATAAAAAAAATAATGATTACATCAATATTTCAGGTCCTGGTATCGATACACAATACAATAATTTATCTCAAGAACTGTAGAATTTTTAAAAATATATAATTAGACTATTTATAATTTATTCATGTCAAGAAAATCATATTAAGTGCCAATTTAATATCATAAAGATTGTATCTAATATCTAATCTAACAATGTCTAATATGATATTAAATATTATAATGCAATAAAAAATATCAATACATCAATAATTATTATGTCAACAATATCAGAGTCATACAATTTTATTTGATATAATATAATTTGTTAGGAATTAATATAGTTTGTTAGGAACATGTCAGCACATTACACTCAATATTTGCAAATCACCTCCACCTGAGCGAATTCTTGTCATGCTGGAAGATTCAAGTCAAAGTTATGTGAGTCATCACTGAACACACACAACTAGAAAAACAGGCTTGTGAATCTCAACACAACACAACACACAACACACCACAACACACCACAACACACCACAACACACCACAACACACCACACCACAACACACCACACACACCACACCACAACACACCACACCCACACCACAACACACCACACCCACACACCACACCACACCACACCACAACACACCACAACACACCACAACACACCACAACACACCACAACACACCACAACACACCACACCCACAACACCACACCACAACACACCACAACACACCACAACACAACACAACACACCATTTATCCTCCACGTCAATCAAGTCTGGGTGCAAATCTGGTGCATGTACGGCTTCGAGAGAGTACAAAGAATATTTAAGACCAGTGGATTTTACTTTAAACTACATCTTATTCCATCTGGATGTACTAGAGAAGCCGAACGACGCGTAGCGGGGCAACGAGAGATCTAGCGGAGCTACGTTTGAGACCGAAGTGCTGAAACCCAGAGATAAATAAGTGACAGCAGGAGCTTTTTGCACTTCTACATCTAATGTACCCTGTCAAAAGCGGCCAGCGCAGAGATGGATCAAGATCACAGACCTGAATACCCGCACTTATCGGCACTTATCACCTGCGCTCACGGTTCCGAGGTTAACGCGAGTGGCATTTTGAGGCCACGGGCTGCCATCTAAAGCTCGTAAGGTTGAATCAAAAGGCTTCAGAGAATTTTTTAAGTGTTTATTCCCAGGCTAAAATATGCACGGTGTCGCAGTTTACGCCGAGCGGTCCCGGCTGGAAGCTGGAAATAAAGTAAACTTGATGTTTTGTAAGCCAACATGAGGCCTTGTGTTGTAGGGCCCCATATTGTACGAGAAAATTGCTTGTCATGCTCTATCAGAGGAGGGAAGATCTTTTGCTAATAGCAGGTGCGCCGAGCGTCTGGGGTATTTGCAGGAACGAGCGGAAAACAACTCATTTACCTCAGAGCAAGAGAAAAATTATACGTTTACGGCTAAGTAATGTTGCTTTATGGGATGCTCTCTAAAGCTTCATTTCTCTGCTCGTTGCAGTCAAATTGTCGCGGTGGCTCAGCACAGCTGGCAACAGGCGTGGTGTTAATCGCCATACGACGGTAAAAAAACAGTGGCGAGATTAATCTGAAAGCAAGAAATAGACAAATTAGCGTAATTGAAAATGCCGCATTAAAAGCTCTTTCTTGTCGGGACGGATGGCGTTTGCATTATGCGATCGGTACACAATAGCAGTGTCACTCAGCGCAGCACGGCGGCATTAAAGATGCATGGGTTCGGTATTGTTTAGCGAGTGACAAAAGAATGCCGTGTGTATTTACAGTAAAGATGTCTTCTAACAGAAACAAATGACTGTGGACCGCGTGAGGATGATTAATTTCCTCTGCCTACTGTAAACAAGTCAAATGCATTTTTAATCATTTCAGAAAAATAACGGTAATAACAAGCCGTCGGCCCACGGACTGCTAATGAGCTGTGATGCGTTTGAGTCTCCCAGACACAGCGCTGAGGAATACCCGTGTTTCCCAACACAAATCCCTCCTGAAAGGACATACAAAGATGACTGCAGAAAGACAGAGAGTGGAGGAAGGAAGGTCTGGGCAGCAGTTATGATGAAGCAGATGTTATGATCATTAGCACTGACGGCATCATTTATCCTGCTCGGCCCTGCCTGTGGAGCTCAAGCGAATGCTTCAGAGTTCATGTAATTATGTTACTTAAGCGGCTTTTATCAGATTGCCATTGTTTGGGATTTGCTAGGCAACTAAAATGAGGTAGCAGGGCTTAGTCACATGGTTTTAGTGTAAACACGCACCCAATAAAAGCACCTACGCTTGTGTCGTTTTTATTCTGCAGAACAGTGTGTTATGCCTGTCAGGGATCCAGACTGCAACTGTTTGTCCTGACTTAGTACTACTAAAATGCGTTAGATGTTGCACTGGTGCACTAAAAAAACAAAAACAAAATATATATATATATATATATATAAAATATATATATATATATATATATATATATATATATATATATATATTATTTTTTTTTTCTCCCACCCTAATGTATAAAAAATATATATATATATATATATATATATATATATATATTATACATTTGGGGTGGGAAAAAAATCGATTCTACGATGCATCGTGATTCTCTCTTCAACGATTCTGAATCGATTTTGAATATCTCAGTTACAGTACTAGTACATGCATGAACTCGCGCACTGTTGGACATTCACATGCGCTTTATGTTTGTTGCCCTGAAGATCGATTGCGGCTACAGTTAAATGCACTTCCATTTGAGGAAAAAAGAAAAGCACATAACCATTGTCTGAAAACTTTCGGATACTTAACACTTATTTTAAATAAGTGATTGTATTAAAAAGTAGCCTGTTTATATAATAAAAAATAAAGTTTGCACAAAATAAATTTGATATAAAATTTACATGAAAATGTAGCCATGTATTAATGTATAAAACTGAGAATGTGATGCATAGTGATATTGAGTTGATAATGAAAATTTTAATTGAATTGAATCATGAAACCAGTGAAGATTCACACCCCTACTTTTAAGATGGCAGTACTGACATACAGACATTCCAACTATAAATAAAAAGCAAAGAAACTGCAATGTTGGTTAAAATGTAAGGTCGTAAAGATCTATTTGCACAGCAGAATTAATTGGGGAAAAATTGTAGATCAAGAATCGTTTTGGAATTGGATCATGACTTCCAGAATTGGAATCGGATCGTGAAGTGCCTGAAGATTCCCACCTATATCTTATTTATATATATATATATATATATATATATATATATAAATAGATAGATAGATAGATAGATAGATGTATATATATACATACACACACACACACATATATACAGACATATATATATATATATATATATATATATATATATATATATATATATATAAAATAACACACACTCCGCATTTCCGCATTTACTATTTTATATATAAAATTATTATATTATTATATACATATATATTATAGTGCTGTCAAATGATTAATCACCATATATATATATATATATATATATATATATATATATATATATATATATATATATATATATATATATATAAAATTTAAATATAAATATATATAAAATTACAATAAAATGATATTTAAATGATATTTAAATATTTAAATATATATATATATATATATATATATATATATATATATATATATATATATATATATATATATATATATATATATATATATATATATATATATAGGAGACACCCATTTAAAATGTTAATAGAAATGCATACTGTACAGCACTGGATTGTACTATGCAAACACTACGGAAAAGAGGAGTCTGGACAAGCATGTTCATGTCTTCCATGACAGAACGCATGAGCTGTAATAAAACTGGACTGAAATTAAGTATTTGTGCAGCCATTGATCTCTGTCAAGGTATAGAAAAATCTACACCACAGATGGGACTCGCCAGGGGTTATGTAAAATGAATTATAGAGCAAGAAAAAAAAAAATGAAAATCGATATGTGATCCATTAAGGAGTTAAGTGCTGTGTTCTGACAGGTGGCTCTGTCCCAGGCTGCTCACGTCAATGATGGAAAACCGTCCGGGCGTAAATAATGTAGGAATAAATCAGCCAGAATTTAATCCTCTCATCGTTCAGGAGAGGAAACCCAGCGCTGGACTAAATCACAGCAAACAACATCAGCTTCTGAAGCCGTCTATGAATGCGGCCGGAGCATGTGCGGTATTTGCATGAAGGCTGTCTCTCAAGACGATGAAAGATTCATCAAAGAGTCCGGTCCTGCTTTGAGCGCCAGCCAAGGCGCCGGAGCCGTCAGCAGCTACAGAAGAAATCACACCGCTTTTCAATTCATTTTAGCACCACACGACCACCTTAACCCATCTAGACGCTTATGTTATTTGCATGCATATACGGTGAAAGGGTAATGAGAAACGGAAACGCTGCCTGGCAGAACTAGAAGCTATATTGATCCAAAACCTCTCAAGAAAACCTAAACATGTCTTCTCTATGCAGATGACGTTGCCATCATCCTCCACTGATGATTTAGTCATGCAGGAATCCTATAATCGCTTTGGTGTCCAAAAGATTACATTTTCCAAAAGCCAGACACATTTAGTAAGATCTCTTGCTGCGGTTTAACAATGTGAGCGGCTACCTGAAGGCTATCTCCTGTAATCAACATTTCTCAGTTCAGGGCACACATTATTACGGAGGTAGGCAGGAGGGCGTCTCATTATCCTGAGTGTCTGAGATTACTACACTGAAGGACTTTCATCAGCGCTACGCTTGAATCCTGGACTCGCTGCTGCCCACTTTGTATTCAACCATGTCGTGCCTCCCCAGTCAATACGCGGTGATGAAACGAGCTCGCGTCTTGCTGCGAGAACAATAATGTAGTGTTCAAAGATTTATATCGCTGTTCGACTATTTTCAACAAGGGAGATAGCGGAGACCTCAGCTGTTATCTGAAACGATGTCTGACAACTAACTATTTACTTCAACAGACAGCGTTTCGTTTTGACACACACCCATCTTAAGTAACCCGGCATATGAAATCCTAGCCCGACATGACATCAAGAGGTCATGTCTCATTAAAAGGACTGGACTGGGCTTGGCGGGATAAGATTTGGTATAATATTTCACATGGATTGTTATAAGGTTTCGGTGGCTTTCAATAGGCATGAATGCTTTACGTGACAGCATTACTTATTCAGAAATTATTTTTTCTTGGATAAAGTTCCAAATAAATTCAAACTGTGAATATACTATGATACCAGTAGACACGAGTAGACAGTAGACACATACTTCCCAATGCTACTGCAGAGCACTGTAAAATTTACTAGAAATATTTGCAATTGCAAAAATTTCCACTTAAGAATCTTATTTAAAAAAAAAAAAAACTCAAACCCAGTCTATATCTTTTTAGATCTCAAAATGTTTTACGCTCACCAAGGCTGCATTTATTTGATTAAAAATGCAATAAAAAGAGCAATATTTTGAAATATTATCACAAACTGTTTTTCTATTATAATATATTTAAAAATGTAATTTATTCCTGTTATGCAAAGCTGAATTTTCAGCATCATTACCCCAGTCTTCAGTGTCACATGATCGTTCAGAAATCATTGTAATATGCTGATTTGTCACTCAAGAAAAAATATTTTTAAATGTTAAAAACAGTTGTGCTGCTTTTTTTTTTGTTTGTTTGTTTTTGTGGAAACTGCAGTATATTTTTCTTCAGAATTCTTTGATGAATAAAAGATTCAAAAGATAAGCATTAATATGAAACAGAAATCATTTGTAACATTATTGTCTTTGATGTCACTTTTGATCAATTTAATGCACATTTTCTGAATAAAAGTTGTTGTTGTTTTAAAATATACACTACCGCTCAAAAGTTTGGGATCAGTAAGACTTGTAATGTTATTTAAAGAAGTCTCTTCTGCTCATTAAGACTGCATTTATTTGATCAAAAATACAGAAAAAAAAACAATGCAAAATGTTATTACTATATATTAAAACAATGAATTTTATTTTAATATACTTTAAAATATAATTAATTTCTGTGATGCAAAGCTGAATGTTCATCAGCTGTCTGGAGAGTCTCCAGTCTTAAGAGTCACATGATCCTTCAGAAATCATTCTAATACGCCGATTTATTATTAGAATGATCAATGTTGGAAACAGTTGTGCTGCCAAATATTTTTTTGTAACCTGTGATTCTTTTTTTCAGGATTCTTCTGATTAACAACAAGTCAAGAAGAACAGCATTTATTCAAAATATAATGCTATCACTTTTTATTAATTTAACACATCCTTGGTAAACAAAAGCATTAAATTCTTTAAAAAAAAAAAAAGAATAAAAATTTACAGACCCCAAACTTTTGAACAGTAGTGTATATTGTTAGAAAAGATTCGGATTTTAAATGAATGCTGTTCTTTTTAACTTCTTATTCAAAGAATCATGAAAAAAAGTAATCACAGGTTGCAAAAAAATATAATAATAATAATAATAATAATAATAATAAAAATTGCAACACAACTGTTTCCAGCACTGCTAATAAATCAGTATGATAGAATGATTTCTGAAGGATCATGTGACACTGAATACTAGATTAATGATGCTGAAAAATTCAACTTTGATCACAGAAATAATTAGATTTTAAATGCATATTAAAATAAAAAAAAACAAAAAAAAAAACATTGTTTTACATCATAATAATATTTCACAATATAACTTTTTACTTAAATGGTGGTATATATTCTCCTCTTTAAAGGAGAAGTCCACTTCCAGAACAAAAATTTACAGATAATGTACTCAACCCTTTGTCATCCAAGATGTTCATGTCTTTCTTTCTTCAGTCGTAAAGAAATTATGTTTTTCTCCATATAATGGACTGCTACGGTGCCCCGATTTTGAACTTCCAAAATGCAGTTTAAATGCAGCTTCAAACGATCCCAAATGCGGTTGTAAACGATCCCAGCCAAGAAAGAAGGGTCTTTTATTTTATTTTATTTTATTTTTTATTTTAAAATGTTTATTTTATTTTATTTTAAAAATGTGTATTTTATTTTATGTAATTTTAACATTTTTATTTTATTTTAAATTTTATTTTATCTTATTATATTTTATTTTATTTTATTAAATTTTATGTTTTTGTTCTGGTTCATGACAGTTAGGGTATGTCCAAAACCTCCCATCTCATGTTCTCCCTCAACTTCAAAAATATTGCCTTTTTACCTTTTTTGTTTAGTGTGTTTGATCTTCTTTGCATGGGTCGGTACTTCTGCAGCGATGTAGGATGATTTTGAAATTATTTTTGAAGCTGAGGTAGAAAATACGATTGGAGTTTTTCGACATACCCTAACTGTCTTGAGTTCAGAATACACAGAGTTCAAGGAGAGCAAGACAAGACGCTAGATAAGACCCTTCTTCCTCGGCTGGGATCGTTTGAAAGCGCTTTTAAACTGCATTTTGGAAGTTCAAAAGCGGGGCACCATACCAGTCCATTATATGGAGAAAAATCCTATAATGTTTAACTCAAAAAACATTACTTCTTTACGGCTGAAGAAAAAAAAGACATGAACATCTTGGATGACAAAGGGGGGGGGGTACATTATCTGTACATTTTTGTTCTGAAAGTGAACTTCTCCTTTAAGACAATTAATAAAACATGAAATACAAAAACAACTGGCATCATACATTTAACATCATGCAAGCTCAAGCTTGTTGAGTCATTCGTCCGAGAAAAATAACACATTACCCAAAGGAACTCATCTTTCTTCTTCAGCACTACTATAGCTATTCTGTGCTCGTAGGAGGAAGAGTCACAGTGGAGACGGGAGATCTGTTCTGCTGAAGGGTCTGCCTTACATCAACACAACCACACAACTACAGCTCACACACCGATCCGTTCCCTCTCTGGACAAAGCTCTGTTCTGCAAGCTTACACTATCACTGAGAGCACATTTGCTGTGGGACACAACGAAAAAGCCCCGAGTATCAGCAGAAAACGCCACTCTTTTGATTTGAATCAGATCCTTCACGTTCTGCCAGATGCTGCTGGGAAAATCTAATTTACAAGAAGGGAGATCGGAAATATGAGCAAAGTTCTGCATTAGCCTGATTCAATGAAGGCTTGGAAATGGGCTTTGTGTGTGCGCTTCAGGTCACGCTTGAAAGTCCAACGTCTTTTTTGGTTTCAAAAAGGCTTTCAATTTAGCAGAGTGGGCACAGAGCTTCCTGGATGAGCTCTAAGTGGAGGAGTGTGTGTATGTATGTGCGTGTGTGTTTGTTTGACTTGGCTCAAGGTCTGGGCAAACAGCCGGACCACCGGGACAAGACAGACCTGAGGCCCCGTGGCTCTCCTGAGAGGCCTATTGTGCCCTGCCAACTATAAATGTCAATGATTTCCAACAGTTTTACACTGAGATTTAAAGAAGCTGTGTCTTTAAACGTGTAGGAGCCGAGAACAAATGCCAGCTACAAGCTTCCAGCTTCCTTCAGGCAGCGTGTCAATTATAGCCAGCTTGCATATCAAATCCTTTGGCCATAAGCACATATTCAGTCTGGTAAAACATGAAAAAACATCTGTACACTCCAGGTTTACATACCTCTTTGCCTGAGAGATAATAGGCGGACAGCAGGCCTCCGACAAAACGGATGTTCACTTCAAAGACGGAGATTTCGGCATTCTGAAGGAAAAAAAAAAAAAACACAGGAAAACAAAACGAGGTGAATATTTAAGCTCATAAAAACACAGCGACTACCTCACCTTGAACTGAAGACTGTAAAAATAAAAAAAATGCGTGAACACTACAAACATACTTCACCCTCACACACCAAACACAAAGAAGGAAAACAATACAACAATAAAGCTCTGCTGGGATTGAGCACAGATACAAACAAGATCCCACAGGAGGGTGAAATCTGAGTGCGGATATTTTCTGCGGATCTGGGAAAGCATGAATGCTGGGTAAAGGGGTATCCTATGGCGCATGTTACATGAACAAAAACATCACTCACAGGATACAGAGTTATAAAGAGAGGATGCTTCTGAGAGCATCTTCAAATAATAATAATAATAAAAACAATATTTCAACAGAACACCTCTTTGATGTTTTACTTTCATCTTCTATTTATCTGCAGAGAATACATACGATTATATCTGACAATATGATTTCTAATACACTGTTTTATACCAGTTCTCAGACAGGCGGTACACAGCACAATCCTGGAATTTAACAACAACAACAACAACAACAACAACAACAACAACAACAACAACAATAATAATAATAATATAGTGTTTATTTTATTTTATTTTATATTGTGTATTTTGTATTTTATTTTATTTTATTTTTATTTTATTTTATATTTTTCATATTTTATATATTTTTATTTTATTTTATTTTATTTTCATTTTTTTTATTTCATTTCATTTCATTTCATTTCATTTCATTTCATTTCATTAGTTGCCAAACCAGCATCTATAGCAATATCAATGCATCTTAAAAGAAACAAATAGTAGTAACACACAGTAGTAATAAAAAACTGATAACTGACAAAAAAAAAAAAAAGATTATTCCTAGTGAGTAGTTTTTAAACATCCATTAGATTAAAGCATTGTCTAGGGGCATTTTATTTTATTTTCATTTTTACATTTTATTTTTTGTATTTTACTTTATTTCATTTCATTTTCATAAGAATATTTCTGGTAAAATTTTTTTTTTTTTAGAGAAAAATTGTTGCCTAGTGGCATTTAAAGCAGTACATTCCAATAAAATTATTATTATTATTGTTTATTATTTTTTTTTTTTGGTACAGAGTGCTAATTTGATTTAAAAAAATGGTATTAGGCCTAAAAGTTTGAGAACTACGGTTTTAAATGATTTAAAACTAGAGAGAGAGAGAGAAAACCAAAATTTGACCAAGGACCTTAGAGCAGCTGTTGCAGTTGGAACAGTTTATATCATATTGTATTAATTAGGGATGCACCGAAACGTATCGGCCGAAATGCTTGCGCGTTTTGTCAGTAAAGCCGGTTCTGTAATCAGCGGTAAATGCCATCAGGTGCGTGATTTCACGTTGAGCCGTATATACTACACACAGCGAGCTGCGCAAATCCATGTTCATTATCAGTGTGAATTTGCGCAGCTCGTCAGTGAACAACGGCTGTGTGTAGTATATACGGCTCAACGTGAAATCACGCACCTGATGGCATTTACCGCTGATTACAGAACCGGCTTTACTGACAAAACGCGCAAGCATTTCGGCCGATACGTTTCGGTGCATCCCTAGTATTAATATTTCAGATACTGCAATCTGGCACTGTGCAACATGTGGCATGAAACCGCAAGTGTCATTTAGCCCTTGCCATGTGGCGTTATACAGCCTGACCACAGCAAGACGTCTGTAGTCTCGCCTGATGGTTTATGAGGTGAAATATTTGCGTCTCTAGGCAACCGAACAATAATGACCCACTTATTGCTTAGCATAAGCATCATGCACTATCAAAACAATTTTATTACGGCGCAAAGGCAGCGAAGGCAAGCAGAGAAATATCTTGCATCACACGGGTAAATATCCGGTTCTGGGCAAGATAAATGACTGGGGTGGTTAGGGGTGTTATGGATAGCCACCTCTTAAATGCATAAACGATTCCAGGGCACCAGATGTTTCCAGCTGATGACTCATGCATTTTGTGAGTTATAGAGGGATCTGTCAGAACCTGGCACAAAAAGACCATGACAAAGGCTTTCTTGTGCATGTTAACTATAGGGGAAAAATATAAAACGCGAAGAAAAAGTACAGGAGGAAACTTTGCAAGCAAACAATGCAAGTAAAACCGGTCAGAAGCACTGGTGTAAATGCTAAAGCCTGAGAAAATCCTTTTGCTCAGCCGTGGACTGGATGTGTAAAACAAAAAAGTGGGTCAAAAATACCCACAAAAACCTCCCCAAGACACTTCAAAAGTTCACTTCTGAGTCTTGTGAAATCATCTCCCTGCTCACATGAATATGTACAAAGTCAATGGGGAATCAGGAGAAGATAGAAGAGGCAAAAGCAGCCACGCAAAACCTCTACTGACTCTGCAATTATTAAAGAGCTGCCGAGCCAAACCTCTGCTATGCTACGAAAAAAATAAAGCAAACTAAAACACTGATATTGATGAGGAATGGAGGGAAAAAAGTTATTTTGTTTGCTTATGATCAATACTAATTCAGATTATTTTTGTGGTCAGCTATATGGTAAACAGAAATGATTATTTATTACAGATTCACGGTAAATAAATAAACTATGATAATAAAGACATGCATTATATACATTAATACTACTACTGCTAGTACAGTACATATATATAAATGGGAAATAGTAATAACATTAATAATAATATTAATAGCATCAAATATTATTACTGATGTTGTGGAATATTTTTAATTGTACTATATGTAAGTAATTTTACAATCAACACTACTACTACTAACACATTTCATTAGCATTAAGATATTAAAATTAAAAAAAAAAATCATTATATTTATGCAAAGTAATTTTGCAATCAAAATCAATCAAAGCCCCCACATTGCTAATAA
This sequence comes from Labeo catla, assembly GCA_012976165.1. Taxonomy (NCBI): domain Eukaryota; kingdom Metazoa; phylum Chordata; class Actinopteri; order Cypriniformes; family Cyprinidae; genus Labeo; species Labeo catla. Next base: position 97,398 of record VONZ01001363.1, on the reverse strand, counting down.
TATTAATAATAATAATAATAATAATATCAAATATTATTACTGCTGATGTTGCACATTTCTAATTTGATCATATTTAAGTAATTTAACAATAATAATAATAATAATAATAATGCATTTCATTATTATTATTAAATATTAATTTTTAATTTTTTTTATATTCCATTATATTTATGCAGAGTAATTTTGCAAACAAAAGCAATAAAACCCTGCCAATCCTGCTAATAATAATAATAATAATAATAATAATAATAATAACAACCATCATCATCGGTATTATTAAAATATTAGTTATTTTTTAAATACCTTCATACGTATGCAAAGTAATTTTGCAATCAAAAATCAAATAATAATTTTATATTATTTGATTATTAGCATTAATAATAATTTTAATAGCATCAAATATTATTATTAATGATGGTGTTGCATATTTCTAATTTTATTATATTTAAGTAATTTTAAAATCAATACTACTACTACTACTAATAATAATGCATTTTTTATTACTATTATTAAATATTACTATTTTAATTTGTTTTACATTCCATTATATTTATGCAATCAAAATCAATAAAACCCTGCCAATACTTTGCTAATAATGCTAATAATGCTAATAATAATAATAATAATAATAATAATAATAATAATAATACATTATTTTATATTACTTATTAACATTTATAATATTAATAGCATCAAATATTATTACTAATGATGTTGCATACTTCTAAGTGTATTATATTTAAGTAATTTTACAATGAATACTACTACTACTACTACTACTAATAATAATGCATGTCATTACTTTACATTCCATTATATTTATGCAGAGTAATTTTGCAATCAAAAGAAATCTAATAAAAAAATGCAGCAAATCCTGCTAATAATATTAATAATAATAAATTTCATTAGTATTTTTAAAATATTAGTTTTTTTATTTTGTTATATTTATGCAAAGTAATTTTGCAATCCAAATCAAACCCCCAATACTGCTAATAATAATAATAATAATAATAATAATAATAATAATAATAATGATAATAATATTATATATATATATATATATATATATATATTATTTGATATTACTTATTAACATTAATAATAATATTAATGGCATCAAACATTATTATTACTGATGATGTTGCATATTTTTAATTTTATTATATTTAAGTAATTTTACACTCAATAATAATAATAATAATAATAATATTACATTTCATTAGTATTATTAAAATATTACTATTTAGTTTTTTTGAACTCCATTATATTTATGAAAAGAAATTTGGAATCAAAATCAATCAATCTTTACAAAAACGATAAAAAGCAGTCAGCAGTCTCTCTCTTTAATGCAAACGTCAGGAAAGTGTGCACTAGAGAAAATGGACACAGATGGACAATAAACCACACTGCGCTTGGGCTCTGTATCTAATGCCACTTGTCTGATTGTTAACACTTATAAAAAGGGAAGGGATTTCTATTTTTATGCTTTTGATGAGGTTTTTCGATCCAGCGGCGGTATAGTGTCTCTGTCTGAAAGGTTATCTCGCTCGGGTTCGAGTCCAGTTGGGATTTGCGGTCGCCACAACATAGCGGGTCTTTTACAGCAGCGGGTGAACCTGACCTTCGATGACGCCGGCTTTTACAGGAATAAAAGAATCCCACAGCATAAAAGATGAGAGATCAGGACTGTTGATACAGTGAAGCGACTCTCCTCCGTTCTGCTCCAGGGTCGGATTTCTCTGTAGAGCAATCCGATCATAACTTGTAAAACAAAAGAACGTGGTAATGAGGATTCAGGAATGACCCGATAAACCAAGATTAATCATATCTCCCAAAATAATCGTCGAGTTGCCAAAGAAATTGGACCGCTTGGACCCGTTTAAAACAGTACGATAATTGAAGCGTGATTCACAGATAGCCTTTACTTACACAGCTAAACACCTTTTAGCTTCTCAAAGATAACCGGATGATAGCGGAGGTCAAATGAAGACATGACTGAACTTCCAATGTCTACAATTATTCTGCTAAAACAAGAGGCTTTCGTGCATCGGAAATAGGTTGCTTAGTATTCCAGAGGCAAGCTGAATATTAATAAACTGTTTCACAGGGGATTTTTGTGGACTCTTTCATTGTTGGAATTGCTTGAGGGTAGAAAGAAAAGCCTTTCAATTAAAAGTTGTTTAACACTCTTCATTAAAGGATTGGAGCCAGATACAGTCTTCTCTCTTGCCTTAAATTGAGGCGGTAGGATGTACCGAAGGACATCCGACACTTAACTAACAGTAAACCCCTGCAGAATGTCTAATGAAATTACCTCACGACCGATCGAACATCAAACAAAGCGTTATTTTTGTCTACTTTATTCTGCATATGTTGTGTCGTAATTCGTTCATCAAATTTGTTTAGTCATTTCTGGAGTGATCTGCATGCGGTATTGATTCCTTTTGCTATTCACTTTCTTCATGATTAATCAGATTTCTGCCTTCATTTGCTGCTCTCAGTCCTTCTAGTTCCCTACTGGGTGAATTTCTGAAGATGAAACAGTTCAGCACTTCGCATATTACTGAAGAGGTATTGACGTTTATAAAAGCCAGATAATTCCACCTCGAAAATCTAGTTGGATGAGGCACATACAAAGCAGAAAATAGCTGTGAACACTTTTTCCCCATTCAAATTTTATGTGATGAATTCCCCTTATAAATTACATAATAAATAATAGGAGTATACTAGCATTGAAAAGGATCATCGGATGCACTTTTACATGTGGTTTGAACATAAATGTGTGTTGGCAGTGTGTGTACACAACCACTCTATAATGATAAAAATGAGTAAGCTGTGAACTGTCCGCCATTGTTTCGATGCCTGAGCAGCGGTAGACAAGAATGTCTTCTAAGCGACTGAGGTGTTTTGTTGTTGGATGTAATAATGAACATAGTAGTCATTTACTCCCGGCATCAGGTTTTCACAACAAAACCCACCCAACTGCTACTCAAAACTAGTCCAAATGCATTTTGAGGGGGGTCCCCTGTTAAAAAAAACGCATTCTGGGGGAAAAAATGTGTTTTTTTTTGTCGTGCTTCCCCTGGTAAATTTGTATGTCAGGGGCTAAATATAACGTTTTTGGGGTTGATTCAACCTGCAGACATTAAAAACAACTTATGTTAAAAATAGCCCAATTCCGAGGAAAAAAAAACTAATTCCATTTTTTTTTTTGCTTTTATTTTTTTCTATTTTTTTCCCCGTTTTAATTTTTCTAGACTTTTTTTGTTAGGTTTTAATGGTTAAAATTAAAAATAAAATCAAAAAGCATGTCTAATTGTTTGAAATGATGAAATGTACACAATTTAACATCAATTTATTAAAAGTTCATCAAAAATTAAATTTCAAGGCCCTAAGAAATGTTTTTTTTTTTTTTCAGTTTTATTTTTTACCACATTCTGTTTTCCATAATTTTTCTGGATTCCATTTTAATGGTTTAATTAAATTTTAATGTCTTTCATGAAACATACACAGTTTAACAGCAATTCATTAGAAGTTGACAAAAATGACATTTTAAGGCCCTAAGAATTTTTTTTTTTTACCACATTCTGTGTTTTCCATTATATTTCTGGATACCATTTTAACGGTTTAACTACATTTTAATAATCAAAAACATCTCCAACTGATTTTATAAATACTGTGTTGTGTACTTACATTTTTCTGTAAAATAAAATAAAATTTCTGGATTTAATAAAATTAAATTGTAATAATCAAATCCAAAAAAATCTCTAACTGATTTTATTTAAAAAAAACAAAAACAAAAACATCATATTTTCCTTTTATTTAATTTTATATTTTCAGAAATACTGTGTTGTGTACTTACATTTTTTTTCTTAAAAATAATAAAATAAAATAAAGTACAATTTTTCTGGAAAATATTACTTTTAAAAAAATATTTTTTTACATAATTCTGTCAGTTTCTTCAAGTTAAAGTGAACTGAGTTGCTGTAAAGACCTTTAAGTTTCTGTTTGCATTTGATAAGGCGATAGTTTTTTCTCAAAAGAAACTGTAAAATGCTCATAAACCGATTCAGAGCAATTCTAAAGATTATGTTTATGTTTTCATGTACTCAAATATTGAGGCGACAGAGGCTAAAAAAAACACAGCGAGTGTCAGGTACGCTTTAATATGAGTGTAGTAAACAAAAAACGCGTGTCTGCGCCATTCATTCACACAGAGACACGCAGAACATGCAGGATTCATATTTAAATAGTATTCTTGCAGCTTAATATTGACAGATACTAGTCTATATCACATTCTGATTTAAGTGTACCTACTTTTGATTTATTCATCGAAAATTTGGCAAATTCAGTGACATTCCGTGTTATACAGTAAATTCCATTTCCATTACTGGATCTGCGATTCTGTCCATGTTGTCCGCATCACAGAAATTATAGGGCCCTATAATATGACTAATTTAAATACAGTTAACATATTCATAACTGAAAAAAACCCTGTAATTTATGGAAAGTTCTGGAACTGGAAACAAAATTTAGTGCTCAAAATGTCACAAAGCATGAGACAAGATAGTTTAGAACCCTGGAGATGTTGTTTGTTGGCTCAAATGTGGAAAATCTCCGCAGACTTTGACACCAGAATCATGAGTCAGAGTCTCATTAGCTGATTAAAAATCAGCAAAGCTAAAAGCTCCCCAAAAGTACGAAGGTCGACTTATTCCATCAGCACTGGAGACAACAGACGAGTTCAAAGCTTCATCAAAAAGAGTCATTGTTCTGATTAATTCCGTTGTATCATTCGGGGTCAAATTTACAGCAAAGAAACGTTTGTAAGGATAAAAATCAATCAAAAGCAACAAAAATTAGTATAAAAGGTTTGAGTCTTACCACGTTAAAGTCTAGGTTCCTTTCCACCCACTCGGTAGCAGCCTCAAACTCGTCATACATCTCCATAATGTAGAGCGTGTCCAGCGCATCCACGATGGTGGCTCCTTTGAGACTACCTGTGGATAAATATGACAACAAACCATTTGAGAAGGCTTCCTGTGGGGTTACCTCTAGGATCAGAGCTGAAATAAACCGATAGCTTTATGATAAAGACCTCAGAGCCTTTGAGATATGGACCCTAATGCCCTGCCTAAGGGAAAATCCTGTGTAGAGAGCAAACAAACCACGGCTACAACAAATGAAAACCTAGCAAGTTAACACCCTCAAAGGGAGGCCAGGGTTAAGACGAACAGATCTTACTCAGGCCATGTCAGATTACTTCAGTATTTTAGCAGATAACACGATATCAACAGTGGATAAAAGCTCAATAACTCAATGGTGTTGCCAAAGAATATAATACACTTAGCTCCATATGATGTGAATTAACTGTTGCTATAATAATAATAATGTTGTTATTATTATTATAGTATTATAATATTATAATAATAATAATAGTATTATAATATATTATTATTATTATTATTAATATTAATAATAGTATTTGTGCTCTTTAACATTACTCTTAAGTACTTTGTTAAATGCAAAACGATTTGACTGGTACTGATATTATCATTATTATCATAATTATTTTATTTTATTTTTAAAATAATGGTAGTATTTTTGCAAATTATATGTTGATAATACTAATATTAGGCATTTTATTTTTATTTTTATTAAGAAGAAGAAAAATAATATCATCTGTATAATAAAAATACTGCATTTTACTATTACAATTAATATTAATTAATATTAATATGTTATATTAGTATTATTAAAATTATAGAAATATTACAGTTCTATATAATAATAATAATAATAATAATAATGAAGATAATTAATAATTATACTAAAACAATAAAAATACTATTATTGTAAAATATTACTTATTATTATCAAAATAAAAAAATACTACTGCATTATTAAAATGCTACAAATATTGATATAATAATTATAGTTTATTATTAATTGTATTACTGACAATAATAAAACAATAAAAATACTATTACTGTCAATATTATTATTATTATTATTATTATTACTACAATGACAAATACTGTAGTAGTAGCAGTAGTAATAATAATAATAATAATAATAATAATAATAATAATATTTAATAATTATATTATTAGTGACAATACTAATGACAATACCAGTGACAATAAAAATACTATTACTGTCAATATTATTATTATTATTACAAACAAAAAATTCTACTGTAGTAGCACTAGTAATAGTAGTAGTAGTAGTAGTAGTAGTAATAATAATACTAATAATAATACTAATAATAATAATAATAATAATAATAATAATAATAACAATAATAATAATAATAATAATAACAACAACAACAACAACAACAACAACAACAACAACATTACTGACAATAATAAAACAAAAATACTATTATTGTCAATATTATTAGTATTAGTATTATTAAAATAAAAATAAAATTACTACTGTGAAATTACTATTATTATTGTTGACAATAATAAAATACTACTGTTGTCAATAATAATAATATTAACAATAACAAATAATAATAATAATAATAATTATTATTATTATTATTATTCAGCACTTATTTTTTATTAAAATAATTATAATTAATGTTACTTCACAATAATAGTATTCAATATTTTATTATACGACTAAAATACTTTTAGTTAAATGCAAAACTATTTGAATGCTATTATTATTATTATTATTATTATTATTATACTTTATTCTTTAATTATTAAAATCTATTTTAAATAATTACATTTTGAATGATTATTACAAATTTTAGATTAATATAATTTAAATACATATTATTAATAAGTACAATAAGGAAAGTAACAAGAACTTTTAATTGGAAGCTGCAAGTTTAATTTTGCTCCCGAAATGCAAAGAAAACCAATCACATCTACCTATCTGTCCTATTTCAGGTCAATTCACACAACCATTTTAGGCATCATTACCCAGCAATATTCTCCGACAACATGATAAAAAGAAACATTAATGCAGCCAATTAAGGTGCTGATGTTACGAAACACAAATTTGCGAAGAAAAACAATAGCATAGGGTCACAGACATAACTCCTCAACAACACGAAAGACGTTCGCTAGCAGTTTTTGCACACGTACTGATTATGAACGCAGCAGGTTGGGCGACACTGCTTTTTGTACTTTAATAATTAAAGTCTGGCACTGCATGCAACCCTCTTCAAGAAATGCAAAGCTGCCAACCAGCTGTGTTCCTCATTTAACAGTCCTGGCTTTGTTTAGCGATGCCGAAGACGCAACATGACAGAATTATTGTGTGCAATATTTGTACGCAACATCTCAAACACCTCCCGCAGAGCATTTACACGCCTTTGGCTTCGCGAGAGCCGACGAAATGATGAAAAATCCCCAAGAGAATAAGTAACGGCAAGCGTTTTTGAACTGGAAAAACATGAATGTCTGATATATTTGCTTTCACATATCTGGCTTTTAAAAAGCATGATCTCGCTTCCAAGAATCTGTCAGGAGAAAAACATGAGGGAGACGCAAGCATGCCATGTCCCCTTCATTTCCATAAGTAGAAAAGGACCACGACGAGATGTCAAAAGAAACAGGAAAAGGAAACAAGATGTGCTAATCAAACAAAACACCATAAAAATGTGCAAAGCACCCTCCCTCCTGCTTCCTACAGCCACACGGTTCTTCAAACAGAACAGTCTCCATGCTGCTAAATCACCCCGTCATAAAAGTTCCAGTTTTATGATCTGACGTGGCCTTTTCAACTCCGCTACTTTGGTCTAAAGTCATTATTCTACCTTACAAGCCTGCTCCCTAAACCAAAATCACAGGTTACTGTAGGCTACACTTTGTAAAAGCCAGAGAAACTGACAAAGATGAGAGCGTGTCATGCTATACTACAATACTTGGGTAGAAGGACGTGAGCTTTGGAAATTCAAGCAGCAGGTGAACAGTCTGAAGGATGAATATGAGGGTATGTGCATATTAATACGGTTGACGATCATCAGATCCTAGTAGAATGTCTTTTTATGTAAGTGAAAGTATTTTACTGATCTTGAAGAGGAACTTCAAACTTTATAAAATAAATGTGATGGGATAAAAATTAACGATACATTCATTGTATTTTTCTGTATTTATATAGACATAAACATAATAAATATAAATGTATATATTTGTGTATTTATATAAATGAAAACTTAAGCATGAATTATATATTAAATAAGTAAATAAAAAAAAAACCAAGTTGTATTTTACATTTATATTTTTAAATATTTTATGTTTAAATATTTAAATAATATAAATAAAACAACATACAACTTATATTTTATATTTTTCTATTTGTTCTATTTTAAGTAATATTTAAATAAAGCAAAAATTACAACTTTTTTTATATTTTATATTTTTGTGTTTCATTTTTTAATGTTGTGCATTTTGTTGATTTTTGTATAAATTAAATAAAACAAAAATTGCATAACTTGTTACATTTTATTTTTATATTTAATATTTTTCTCTGTTTCTTTTTTTTATTTTGTGCACTCTGTTGATTTTTCTATTTTTTATTTAAATAATATTTAAATAAAATTAATAAAACAACAAATTACATAAAACTATTATACCTTACATTTATATTTTATACTTTTCTGTTTTAGTTTGTGGTTTAAATAATATTTAAATAAAATAAATAAAACAAATTACACACAACTTACATTATATTTTATATTTATATTTTTATGTTTGTTTTTTATTTTGTGCATTTTGTTAAATAACACAATTGCATACAACTTATTACATTTTATATTCATATTTTATATTTTTCTATTTGTTCTATTTTTTAATTGTTTGCATTTCATTGATTTGTTTGTTTAAATAATACTTAAATACAATAAAAAACAAAACAAATTACATACAACTTATTTTATATTTTTCTATTTGTTCTTTTTTATTTTGTGCATTTTGTTGATTTTTCTATTTGTTCTATTTCTATTTTGTTCTAAATATTTGTTTAAATATTTAAATTAAAAAAAAAAAAGACAGAACTTTTATATTTTATGTTTATATTTTATATTTTTCTATTTGTTCTTTTTTTTTTTTTAAATAATATTGAAATAAAATAAAACTAATTGCATACAACTTATTAGATTTTATATTTTCTATTTATAAATAAATCAATAAATACATTTTCTACAAGAAAAAAATTTGACTCAGCATGGCTACGACCACATTCATGTAACCACTGTCTTTACTGCTCACATTCTCCTGAATCCCAAAATTTTCATACCCCTTAAACACAATACCAAAACACAGAAAGTAGATGCAAACAGTAAGCAAATATCGGTGTTCTATGCAGAGACGATGCAAATCAAAATCTCCTTTAAGGCAGAAAGTGCACTGCAGGTGAAAGGACAGCATATTTGTGCACTGCTGTGTCTTTTCACACGCCCTTGAGGACTCAAACCCCAGTGAGGAAGTGTGAGAAGGTCATAAATCACTTTACTACGAAGCTTTCTGACACAGCCCTCGGTTAGACATTCACGTCCCGAAAGCTTTCCCCTACATGACTGGTTTTACCCTCTGAATGCCGACTCAGATCAGGCCTACACAGTCTTATCCGGTGGGACGTCCACTGCACAGAGCCTCTTAGACACTATAAACAGATCTTATCTATTCCAATTACACTGGTAAATTATAAACCAGCACTTAATGACCTGATAAAGCTACTCACAGTCATGAATCTCTGCTGAGAGCATGTTGTGACCCCAGGTTAGAGGTGACGGGATACCAGCCGGCTTGTCTTTCAACAACGACTCGATCTTATCATCGATGTACCCCTTGAGAAGGTTGTGGGTCGAAGACGTTAACAATCCGACGTTGAAAATGTACAATCAGCTATTGAACCGTCTTCCATCTCAGTGCATGTTATGGATTAATCGATGAGACCAACAACTGGCTATTCTTAAGCAGAGGCAAAACAAACAAGAAACGCGCACTAATGTTTGACGGTAACATTGCATGCGGGAGCTCATCTCAGCAAGGCCTGTATAACAGATGGTCGCTCATTTGGGATCTGAAAGAAAGCCATTACCACGAGAGAACCTCCTGGAAGCGGTATTATCGAAATGAAGGTTGACCTCCAGAGCTATTTGGCAGGGAATTGACATTGGCAGCATCTGCAAGGTGGTACTATCCTGCATGTTTATTCTGGGCTGACAGATACTGGACAGTAATTCAAAGAACATTATTTGGCAGGACATTTTTTAAAGAAATAACCTTTTGGTGCATGTCTACAAGTAATCAAACAAGGGACACAAAGTAAACTTAAAGAAAGTCTAAAGCTAATTTATTAAACACACCTACTTCATTGTCACTTCAACAGCACTGAATTAGTATTTAAATATGTCTAATAATCATGTAGTCAAGACAGTCATATAGTTTCCGTTTACATTTGATTGCCAAATGCTTACTTGCACACACATATAAATAAATAAATAAACAAATAAATAAATAAAAAGTAAAAATAAATGAATTATATATGTTTACATATTTCATACACACTCAGAAATAAAACAAAAAATAAAATAAATGTGCGTGTATAAAAAAGGAATTAAGAATAAAAAAAAATACAAATAAAAATCAATAGAATATTTATACACACACACACACAGATAGATATAGTGCGCGTGTATAAAAATACAAAAAATATATAAATAAATAAATAATAGAATTAAAAATAAATATTTTATATATTTTTAATATTTATACACAAATAGATAAAAAAAAAAAAGTGTATAAAAAAGGAAAAATAAACAAATAATAAACAATTAAAATAAATGTATATATTATTTTTATATACAAATAAATAAAAAGTGTGTGTGTAAAAAAAATAAATAAATAAATAAAACAAAATATTCACATGCACTTTTATACAGATATACATTTTATATTCAATTAATTTTATTATATATATATATATATATATATATATATATATATATGTTTGTTTATTTATTTTCATTTTATTTTTATACATGCATTTGTTTATTTTTATTTATTTATTTTAGATAAAATTATTTTTACAAATATTTGATTTATATTTTATTATATTAATTGATTTAATTATATGCCATTTAATAATCATTAAGCTTTATATTCTATACATATACATACAATTTTATTTACAGACATTTGCTTATTTTTATTTATTTATTTTTAGTTTTTATAAAAATAAAAAAAAATAATTAAAAAAAAATTGAATTTTATTTTAATATATTTCTTGATTTAATCATTTAGCAACTGAATTCATAATTAACATTTTAAATAAAGGAATGAATTAAATACGCCTGAAAATTAGCACTGGGAAACATTAAATGAGTACTGAAAATTGGAAAACCCTACTGCACGCTGTCATACAAATTGAAAGTAATAAAAAAAAAAACAGCCTCACGAACCATTAGCACATTTATTAGTTGTGATTCCTGGCTCATTTAGAGACAAAAAAAAAAAAAGTGGGGGAAAAAAATGCAGTTTAATGAGTCAGTTGACCCAGTAATCAGTCCAAATGATTCTCCAACTTTTTTCATTTCTATGCCAATAATTTGCAAGAGTCATTAATCATTTAAATGACTCATTTTACAAAATATATATTTAATAAAAAGAACCAGCAATTTGTTCAGAAATCAGACACCACTGATTGTGCTGTTAATTTGTTTGTGCATGCAACCAGCGAGAGCAACATAATAGAAATGTGTTGTCTGTTTACTGTCCTATATTTTACCACGTCCTGTAGTTCTCAGCATATTCACTTCAGACTGCAAGCTCACAACTCAGCTAAAAAAAATAATACTACTAATAAATAGTTTTACCGCAGGCTTGTAGATTCAGCAGCAGGGTACTGCCGCTACTGAATACAAACAGTAAAACATTAACTCCTCTAGTGACACTGTTGTAATGAGGAAAATATATAAACAGACTGTATCAGTGAACTCTGAGGACTGACACGATCTCTAGTCAGAGCTTCTAAAGCAAAATACATGGCTTCAAAAATAAGATTAGGCTGGTGATTACAGCTGAAACATGAAGACTCGTCTTGCTCAGCAAGAAGCTGTTTGTAAGCACATCTCCAAGCAGCGGGAACTCCTGAAGCCTGCTGTGACACTGGACGACAGGCTTCAGGAAACAAACAAAAGCGCACGTAACAAGTCAATGTCCATCAAAACCAGGCCATAATGCTGTGCTTGTTGGAGAATTCAGTCTGTAGGAATCCACTGGCTTTATTCAAGGCTAAACGTACAAACAGTCGCAACACAGCTGTCTGCTGAATCCTAAAAGCATCAAACCATTTAGTACCAAAGATGCTCCAATTTGTGTTTGCCAGCCGGCAGCCAACTGGCAGAAGAAAAACACACACGCAAACACTGCAATCATTAACTTGAAATCACCCTCTTCAAACAGATGGGAGTTTCTTCAACTATGGGAACTTTCATGTCTCTGGGGTTGGTTTTTACGAAAACTAACAGATTGCAACTTTCTTCTTGTTTTATGAAGGTCACATTAAAATATGAGACATAATAAGGGCAGGGGAGAGTTCGCTTGTTTAAAAAACGAATGGGAGAAATTGTCATTCCCAATATGGCAGTTGCAGTCCTGTCTTACAATTTTAAAAGAGCCAGCTGCCTTTTTTATAGCACCATTGTTTTTTATGTACTCAAAAATCATGTACATTAACTGAGCCAGCCTGAAAAATACAGTATTTTTAAGTGATTTGAGCTAAAAGTGTGGGGCAAAAAATGCCGGGAGATGTTACCACAATAGTCGAAAAGTGAACTGACTGCCTTAAGAAAGATTTTATGATTTAAAATGGTCTTGGAACTTTTACTGTTTATTATTTGGTGCTTTTTAAATGCATTTATATTATATTATATTACATTATATTACATTACATTACATTTTTTTAATATTAGAATTTATTAAATTAAATCTCCGCACACCTGACAGCAGTCTGCAGGTGCGTAGGAATCACAGACCAAAAAAGGTAAAAACTAAACAAAAACAGAAATATGCAAAACATATTAAAAAAAAAAAAAAGTTTATTTACAACGTTTTGGTCACATGACCTTCGTCAGGTATTTTTTTCAACCTGTATTTTTTTTTTCTAAAAATACCTGATGAAGGTCATGCGAACAAAACGTTGTAAATAAACTTTTTTTGATACATTTGCATATTTCTGTAGTGTGCGGTATTTATACTATAATTTATTAAGAAGTTCTAAACTAATATTTTAATGTCACAATATACTAATTACTATAATAATTATTATTTTGCATCTAAAGTTATCACTTTTGTTATAAAGTTATATGTTGATTTTTAAATAAATTAACTTTAATAAATATAAAGTTACAAATAAAATTAACAAAATAAAAGTAATAACTTATATAATAAATATAATATATAAATATAAGTATAAAGTTACAAATATTTATATATTATAAAATAAAAACAATATTTATATAATTCTAATACAAAAATAAGCAGATTTTTCCACAAATTAAGCAGCATGTTTGTCAAGAAACCTGAAAATAACTGTTATATTCTAAAATTTCAAATATCAATTTCTAACCCAATGAAACATTTTGAATTAATATTTACTTTATAACAATTAATGTTATTTTTCCTGCTAAAAGAAAGCTTAATATGTATAAATATAAAATTACAAATTATATTTATGTAATATAACAATTTATATAATACAAATATAAATGTATAAATAACATTTCAAAATATTTATTTTAAATAAAAATAATAATTTATATAATATATAAAATAAAAATAATATTTTAAAGTTTCAAATATTAATTTATAGCTAAAATATATATTATAAATAAATATTTAAACATTATAATACAATTATAAAATGTTCTTTTTGAAAGTTAATATTTTTGTTAGAATGTTATAAATACTGTTTTTTTAAATAACTTTTTCATAAATACAAATATAAATATAAATAATATTTTGCAGCAAATCAAAGGCTTATGCTTGACAAGAAATCTGAATTTAGTTAAAAAAAAAAAAAATAAAAAAAAATAAAAAAATAAATAAATAAATAAATAAATAAATAAAGGCAAGGCAAAGTTCTGCTTCCTAACAATGACCAATTTTAATTTAAATTTGGAGGATCTTTTAATAAAACAAGTCACTTTTAATTGCGTTTCTCACCTGTGCCCCAAACACACAGCTAAGCATGTGATTTTTGTTGGGCCATTAATACGAGTGCGGCTGTATACTGACAGAACATCATGGTTCAGCAGCCACTGTGCTAAATGAGCACACAAGGGCTTAAAGCCAGACTGACGTCCTCTTTCCTACCACTTATCTATGCTCTTCTGCACTTTCATAAAAAAACTGCAATGTATTTTTATTAAATTGCACAGTTCATGGCAGGGACCATCACACAATGGCTTCATTCACTGTTTGGAAATGGCTATGTCCAAATCACAATCAGACCGGTGGACACTGTAGAGAAATAGACGGAAGGAGGAGAAACGGCCTTTTCCCTGTGTGTTTTATTAGAGAATGTGGTCGTGAGTGACAAGCGCGCTCGTTGGGGAGCCGCAGACGGTTCATACTGTACCTGAGCGGCTTCATTAGCCGAGGCTTTGTCTCAGTCCATGCTGGTTTCTTAACAGAGATCCAGTCTGGAGGATCTGCTCCTCTCTGTGCTGAGATGATTGGCACATGGAACAGAATGGCCAGTGTTCAGCAGGACAGAATCAGCTATGTGAGATATGCAGACAGTGAAATCCATATTCAGGTCAACTTCCAAATGTTCTCTCTGAACAAATTTCACAAGCAGTATTGGAATACAGAACGCAATGTTACGATTATACTTCCACTCTGCACCGATCACATACTCTGGTTTGGAAAGCAGAATGATGCAAAGAACAGATTTATTTCACCCAAAAATTACAATTTTGTCATTATTTACTCATTACTCACTGGGGTTGCAAAGGGGTGGAACATTTTTGATAAATTTCCAGAAACTTCCCAAAAATACCAGGAAGATTCAAAAAATACTGGAAAGTTTTCAAATTTCTGAAAAGCTGTCCAAATATACTGGAAATTTTCCATCTTTTTGCAATCCTATTACTCACTCACTCATTACTCACTAATTACTCATTAATTAAGTAATACTCATTACTCATTCATCAATTACTTACTCATTACTCTCACCAGTTACTCTCTCACTGTGCACTCATTACGTACAACTCGCTAATTACTCACTCATTACTCACTGACTCATTACTCACTTATCAATTACTTATTACATACTCAATTACTCATTACTCACTCTTCAAATACTTACTCATTACTCACTCACTCATTACTCACTACTTACTCATTAATCCCTTATTACTCACTCATCAGTTACTTATTACTCATCAATTACTCTCATTGCACACATTACGCACAACTCACTCATTACGCACTACTCACTCACTACTCGCAACTCGCCAATTACTCATTACCCACTACTCACTAATTACTCACTCAATTACTTATTACTCACACACTCATTAATCAAACACTTATTTATTACTCACTTATTACTTATTAATTACTCACTACTCACTAATTACTTACTCACTACTTATTACTCACTCATTACTTACATTACTGACTCTTTACTCGCTGCTCACTTTTTACTCACTTGTTACTTATTACAACTCACTAATTACTCACATTACTCACTACTCATCAATTACTCATTACTCACTCACGCATTACTTACTCACACACATTAATTAATCACTTATTAAATTTATTACTCACTTATTGCTCACTAATTACTCACTCATCACTTATTACTCACATTACTCACTCTTTACTCGCTGCTCACTTTTTACTCACTTGTTACTCATTACTTAACTCACTAATTACTCACATTACTCACTACTCATTAATTACTCATTACTCGCTACTCACTCACTACTTACATTACTCACTCTTTACTCGCTGCTCACTTTTTACTCACTTGTTACTCATTACTCAACTCACTAATTACTCACATTACTCACTACTCATTACTCACTCACGCATTACTTCTCACTCGTTACTCACTCCTCACAATTTACTACTCTCATTACTCACTACTCAATTACTCATTACTTATTACTCACTCACTCATTACTCATTACTCAATTACTCAATTACTCAATTACTCAATTACTCAATTACTCACTCATGTCATTCTAAACCTGTAAGACCTTCGTTCATCTTCGGAACTTGCAGGAGTCTTGTCAAACATGCTTGATTTGTGGAAAAATAATATTTTATATTACATATATTATAAATTCTTGTTTTTATTTGTATATAAATATTATTTGACGTGATTTGCTCATGAACACATGTCAAAGACTGACACAGAAAAGAAATTGTTGAATAAGGTCATTTTTGTTTTCTTCGCACACACAAAGTATTCTCGTAACTTCATAAATTAAGTTTGAACCACTGATGTCACACAGACCATTTTATCGATGTCCTTACTACATTTCTGGGCCTTGAACATGTCAGTTGCCTTGCTGTCTAAGCAGGGTCAGAAAGCTCTCTGACTTAATCAAAAATAACTTAATTTGTGTTCCAAAGATGAATGAAGGTCTTATGGGTTTGTGAGGACATGAGTGTGAGTAATAAATGACAGAATTTTAATTTTTGCGTGAACAATTTCTTTAAGTAACTGTACAAGCACAAGCACATAATAAAATCGAAAAAATGATAAAAACGATCAAATTCATCATTAACATCCCTATTCTCTTTCACCGCATTGTCCTTGCTTCTATCCTAGACTATAATGTGGATTCACTGGCCTTAAACCAACCCAGAGTGTGTGAAATATTCAAACTCACTCTAATCCACAGATTCTGAGGCCTTAATGATTTTTTCATGGTCGATTAAATGCAATTCATCAGAAATTTGCCGTATACCGCACAAGATTTAATACACTTAATGCAAGTGAGGTCAAACGCATGAGAGAAAGACCTTTGCACACCTTGTCCGTGTGTATGCTGCACGACACAGAATATGTTTAAAACAACACGTGGCAACAATCTCACATCCGGAACACACAAGCAGGCATAATGTCTTGACTAAGCACTTCCATATGGTGTGACTGCAGCCTGATTTTTTCTTTGTGAGCTAAAGCCCTGTAGGTTGTAAAGTGTCTGTTTTTGTGACCGCCCTGGTGATCACAACTTCCAGTAAGGTCTTATGCTACGTGACGGCATGTGTGATCTGACCAGCCGGTCTCGGTAGCTCAGGAATGAGATCTAAAGAAGCACAAAACAGTCATTCCAGCTGCCGGGTCAGGTACAAAAACTCTGACCAGCATATTCCAGATCATCTTTTATTCAGAGGCAACGTACCAT
>VONZ01001363.1:67500-77500 GCA_012976165.1 Labeo catla | reverse complement strand
CCAAACCCATAAGAACTTTGTTCATCTTTGAAACACAAATTCCAATATTTTGATGAAATCCGAGAGCTTTCTGACCCCTGCATAGACAGCAAGCGCAACCACGTTCAAGGCTCAGAAAGGTAGTAAGGACATCGTTGAAATAGTCCATGTGACATCAGTGGTTCAACCAATTTATGAAGCTATGAGAATACTTTCTGAGCACAAAGAAAACAAAAATAATCACTTCTCTTCTGTGTCAGTCTACATTTTTGTTTTTCATGGGGCCAATATCAGATTTCCAGTGTGAAAAGATCATGACCTGCATGTGCAAAAGAACAACTGCTTCTCAAAACTAGTCCAAAACTAGCCCAACTCCATTCTAAATATAGTGTTAAAATATAGCGGGTATATAGGGGTAAACGCAGCGTTAGTGGGGTTGCTTCAACTCATGGAGTTGAGAAAAAATGGCAACAGTGAAATCAGTAGCCCAATTTTGTGGGAAAACTGTGGACTTGGCAACACTTGTGCATCATGCTGTCATACTGAAGTAAACACGGAGGACATTTATTGCGTGATCTGCCACAGAAGCCAATGAAATTTTACACAGGCAAAATGAAAAATAAAGACAAGGATGTGACAGAAGAGAGCAGAGTTTTGAAACTTTTATGGAAACATGGATCATGAGAGTCTGTTTGCATGCTTTCCACTCAAGGCTGACAAAGCAATAGGTTTTCAAATCAATGATTGACTCCTTTTTTTACATGTTTGCGTGCAAAGGCTTTTAATATGGGAGTTTTTATATTCATGGAAAAGTGGACTGGGACTCGTTTAAGATGCAGTTTCAGACACAAAGGGTTTATGTAAGGGTAAATTTTTTGAAATTGGAATTTATACATCATCTGAATAATTGATTTATACATCAAAGCTGAATAAATAAGCTTTCCATTGATGTGTGGTTTGTTGGGATAGGACAATATTTGGCCGAGATACAACCATTTAAATATCTGGAATCTGAGGGTGCAAAAAAAATAAAAATAAAAATAAATAAATAAAAATCAATATATTGAGAAAATCGCCTTTAAAATTGTCCAAATGAAGTTCATAGCAATGCATATTACTAGCCAAAAATTAAGTTTTGATATATTTGCGGTACAAAATTTACAAAATATCCTCATGGAACACGATCTTTACTTAATATCCTAATGTTTTACGGCATAAAAGACAAATGGATAATTTTGACCAACACAATGTATTTTTGGCTATTGCTACAAATATACTCGTGCTACTTAAGACTGCTTTTGTGGTCCAGGGTCACATATATCCATCCGGTGTGTGTGTGTGTGGTAACTGATTAAAACCCTCTTAAACAAGCGGCAACCTCCCGGTCTCCCTCCTGAAGCCAACACGGAAGTGACTAAAACTGCAATTCATCCACTGGCCGCTAGAGACTGGCTCCAAAAGGGAGTCAATCCAATAGACTTAAAATTTGTTTACAACCTGGTACAAAAAGTGGTTTTGGTCTGTATAGCTAATTTTGCCCTTCATGTCAACTGTGAGGAGGGTGAGTTTTTTTATATCTCATCTGTTTAACTTATATTAAGCCTTAAAGTTCTGCATAATTTAAGGCGTGGCCACTTGAGTGACAGGTGGATTGCCACCACTGTCACCACCGTCACGCCAGGCGGGCGTGGTTTCAGCAAACAGCTCCACCCACGCCCCTCCTCTTTGCCCATTTTCGATTATCCGGGAGTGACGTGCAGTGATGCGATTCCAAGACGACGACCGCCGGCCCCCGCCCAAGCTTCAAAAATGCTCTTCAGAAACCTACGGGTGACGTCACGGACACTACGTCCATATTTTTTACAGTCTATGCTCTTAAATCAATATTGCGTAACTACTAAAAAATGCAAAGCGCACTTACACACACTGTCAACGCAAAATAATAATGCAAACCGTTCCGCATTTAATTATGCATAAAATTATGGATATAAAATGTAGTTGTGCAATGTGTTTTAAGCTTACAAAACAGTGAATTATAGTGAGCTTTGTAAAAACATCTGAAACGCCATTAAAGCAGGTTTCCACATACACCGTGTTTCTATGTTTCTGAAAAGAAGACATTTTAAAAGAAAAGTGCAAGGCAAAATTGTGTTAATCACTGGATAAACGGCTCAATATTTCAAAACACACAGCTACAAAACTTTTGTATTTTTGTTCATTTAAAACAATTTATTAAGTGGAAAGGGAAAGCAGCTGCATTATTTACTAATGATGTGTAGTGTGTAGAGGAAACAAAGATAAGCAGAAATACGCAGAGCTCATTATTCACTGTGACAGGACGACGCTGATGATCCCAGGCAAACAATGATTGGAGAAGGATGAAATCTCCTCAGCAATTTGTGTGTTAAGTAATCCACCTCCAGCTCATCCATTCTAAAACTCACAAGAAAGTGTTTTTAGACCACAGCACCGGCTCTCCCCAGGGGTGCCAGTTAGCGGGTCAAGAGAAACAGACCTGCTGTTCTCCCTGGAGAGCGTCAGACAGCACCAAAGAGAGAAAAAAAAAGCTCTTGACACACACACGCACACTCCTCGGACTGGATAAAGTCATTTACAGCCTCGGCACAGCCTCCCAATCGCAGCCAACTGGCTCCAGTAAAATTAGATCAGTTTATCGACTGCTGGCCTAACTTTAAGTGTGTCCTAATAATGTAACTCTCTTTGCTTTCAAAAGATAGGCACTCAACACCAAACATACTGATTGAAAAAGAAAAGATAAAAGAAGTGGAAACAGTGTCGTTAGCTGAGAACTCCAGGCTGGAGATAAGCAGATAGACAAAGGCGTCCTGCAGGCCTCCAACTGGTTGAGAAGACGAACACAAGCTGTATTTATTCGTACCAGTGCTTCATGAACCAATTCATCTACTTTGAAAAGGCAAAAAGAAATATGAGTATTTTATTTGATTAAAATATGTATTTTAATTGATTATATTAATTGAATTTAACAGGGTTATTATAGCTATGTAAAACAATTAAAAAAAACATTTTTGTTAAATGAAAAAGTGAAAAAAAATATAAATGGTTAATATAAAAGACTAAAACAAAAAAAGTAACAAAAAAAGCATGTAACAGAATAACTTGCATTAAAAGGCTTATAAAAAGGCAATGCAGTAATTTTACATATACATATTTGTGAAAAAAATTACAATAAAATAAAATTAAAATATGCATTTAAGAGTTTTTATTAATTATTTAAACTAAATGGGTACAAAAAGGGGAAAAAAATCCAAAACAAAAAAAACAAATGAAAATGCACGTGAATAGATATTGTCCAAACGTTTTTTTGTTTTTTTTTTTAATAATCCAATTTATTACTGGACATTAAAACAAAAAAACAAACACAAATAAACAAAACAAACAAACAAACAAAATAAAGAAAGAATATATATTTTTTTTACAAATTTAAAACCAAAAAATTTGGAATTTTGTGGTTACAAAAAATAATAATAATAATAATAATAATAATAATTTTCAAAACAAAATGAACTACATACATGGAAATGCACGTAAATGCACGTTAATAAATAGATATTGTCCAATCTTTTTTTATTTTTAGCATTTAATTTATTACTGGACATGGACATTTATTACTGAAACAATAAAACAAAATAAAATACAATAAAATGTAAAAAATCCAAAACAAAATGAACAACGTAAATGACAATGCATGTAAAGAAATAGATAGTCAAACCAATCTTTTTTTTTTTTTTTTAAATGCAATTTATTACTTGGCATTAAAACAATAAAACTAAATAAAATTAAATAAAATTTCAAAAAAAATTCAAAAACTAAATGGAAAGACATAAATAAACTGATATTGTCTAACCAATCTTTTTTTTAATCCAATTTATTATTGGACATTAAAACACAAAGTAAAGGCTGTTATGCATCATGAATTTTCAGTGAATCAGTCCGAATCAAAATATCTGACAATTCACCACACTTGAAGTACTTTAGATGATCCGTGAACATGTTATGGTGTTCAACGTGTCAGAGACTCACACAGTCAAACATGTCCATAACACAAATCAGTTTAAATCCAAACACAGATTCTGCTTTATGGAAATTGCTTTTTCAAGATGATTTTAATACCTGCAAATTCTAATATGTCCAACGTAATCCTATCATGTGTGGATGTGCCTGCCATCTGTCTGCAGCGCTCCGGCTGAGCGATTTCAGTCTCTCAGACGCCAGCGGGCGCCGGTGACGTCAACGAGCAACAAGGATACGGCCCACATGCGATTACTGCGGTGACAGCGCCCAAAGGGTCGGGTCAGAACACGGTGCAGAACCTAAGACAACCTTCAGTGGCTGAAACACAAGCATGAGGTCTGGACGCCAGGGGACCGACGCTGAGTGGCTTATGTCAGACCAGCGGAGAGGACAGGTGCCATATGAACCTGATGAGGATGCTTGAAATGAGATTTATCTGCTAGCTTCTGCCTTGCTCTTTCTCTTGCACAGTCCTGAGAGGCGTTTTACACTCCCTGTCTGACAATCCACCCCACGGCCTGCCAAACAGATCAAACAGCTGCCACAAGGTTGAGGTGCTCAGGAGCACGTGCTCGTTCCTAGAGGACTGTCTCTTTCTGGGAATATGCTCAGAATAGACTGATGCAGTGTCAACATATGTAACTATTTTTTATAAATAATATTAAATAGTTTAAAAGTATATAAAAATAAACAGCTTTATATGGCATAAAAATGTATTAAAAAAATAATAATAAATAAATAAAAAGTGTTATGATTTCCACAAAAACCATTGAAAAGCACAAATGTTTTCAATACTGAAAATAAGAAATGTTTCTTGAGCACTAATTTAGCATAATACAATGTTTTTAAAAGATCATGTGACCCTGAAGAATGGAGTAATGACTGCTGAAAATTCAACTTTACCATCAAAATAAAAAATAAAATAAAATAATAAAAAAATAAAATAAAATATCAAGATATTGTGAACCTAAAGAATGGAGTAATGACTGCTGAAAATTCAACTTTGCCATCCAAAAAAAAAATAAATAAATAAATAAATAAAAAATAAATAAAATAAAATAAAAAAAAATATTAAAATGTATAATAAATAAACAAATAAATAAATAAAATAAAATAAAATAAAATAAAATAATGTATAAACCTGCAAAGAAATTAGGGTATAATATATCTCTATATCTCTCTCTCTCTCTCTCTCTCTCTCTCTCTCTATTTCTATATATATCTATATATATATATATATATATCTCTATATATATATATATATATATATATATCTCTATATATATATATATATATATATATATATATATATATATATATATATATATATATATATATATATATATATATATATATAAAAAATATAATAAAAAATATATATATAAAATAAAATATTAAGATATGTAAAATAAAATAAATTTCAATTACATGTATAAAGTTGACAAGAAACTAGGGTGTATTAAAAAATAAAAAACAAATAATAAAAATAAAACAAACAAGTAAAATATTAAGATGTATAAAGTACAATAAATATTAAGACGTATAAGCCTGAAAAGAAACTAGGGTGTATTAAATAAGTAAATACATTTTTAAAAAAAGTGTTTTAATGAATTATAAAATTAATGAATAATAATCAATGCTTTATATTAGATATGTTTGTTCTTTTAATGTGTACGTTTCATACACACACACACACACACACACACATGACTTAGATATATATATATATATATATATATATATATATATATATATATATATATATTTTTTTTATATTTATATTTATATTTATATTTATATATATATATATATGTATGTGTGTGTGTGTGTGTGTGTGTGTGTGTGTCTATGTATTATACACACACACACACACACACACACACATATATACAAAGAAAATTTCTAATATAACTTTACTTTTAAATACACAAAGATAGATGTACAGATTATCCGTACTAATATGCTTGGTTGATTTGATGTTTTCAACTTTGTACACTGAACACTGTGTTCCATCTGCAGTTCGGAAATGACTCGTGCTTCCTGTCTAGAGGGAAATGGAGAGGAAATGGGGTTGGCATAGCAGGCTAAAGAGGGGTAAATGGGATCCAAGAAGGGATCAGAAAAAGGAAGGTTTTAGGTCAAACACAAAGCGAGGGGGGAAAAAAGGAAAATGGACTTTGAATCTGGCAGAATGAAATGGCAGCAAAAAGTGCTTTTGTATTTTGGACCCTATAGAGGGTGAGAGAAAGAGAGAAGGTACCCTGCAATCTGCACGCTAGCAGAAGCATGAGTGGTAAAACTGAAAGCGTCACAATGTCGGCGCTGGGTAAAACTCATCACCCACCCTCCACATACTGCCTGCCTTTTATCTTCAGCATGTTCATTTTAAGTTCTCCCACTCAGAATACTTTCTGTTTCTATTGCAACAGCTGCCTGCAAACACTGCAAATTCAGCCCCTCCTACTGTACCCGCCTGCCCGTTCCCAAACCCTTCATCTCTCTTCGTAACACCGCTAATAAATCTCTTCTTTCTTCCTTATGCCAGCAGGGACCAATGCATGCTTACTGTGCTTTTTTCCCTGCTCCAGAACAGTAGTGTGAGTCGTTTAAGACTTCAAAACAACAAAGTTCACAATCATGGATTGGTGCTGGTTCCCAGAACAAGCATCGACAGCTCCTCTGTTTCTCTGGAACTGTGCACTGCTTTGCATGGCCGCACAGTGTGTTTGTGTAAAAGCATCCAGTCGGATCAATGCCAGGTATTGAGTCTGGTTAATGTTCATTGACATCAGACTCAAGGCAGAGAGAGGGAAAGCCACTGAAACTCTTAACCAATGAGATGCATCAAAAAGTAGTGCATGTTTAAAAAAAAAAAAAAACAAACAAAAAAAGTGTGTTAAATAAATAAATAAATTAATGCACAAGATAATTTCTGCAGAATACATTCTAGAAAAAGTTCTATAAAAGTCACAATATAAAAGTATTAGAAAATAAATATATAGATAAACAAGTATACACACACACACACACACACACACACACACACACAGATAACATTTAAAAATATTTAAAAAAATTAAATTCTAAAATATATATAAAATAAAAACACACACATACAGTATATAGTATACTGCATAAAATAAAATAAAATAAAATAAAATGACAGTTTTCTTTTTTTTTTTTTGGAAATTCTATATTTTCTTTTCTGTAAATCCAAACAGATACAATTATGTTCATGTAAAGTTCTATAACATAAAAAATTAAAATTAAATTCTGTAGAAATATGTCAAATAAAAATAGCATACTAGATAAAATAAAGAAAAAAAAAAATTCATTTAAAACGAATTTCATAAAATAAAATAAAATAATGTATTAATTTAAAATTAATTTAATTTAATTTAATAAAATGTTTTAACTTAAAAATGTTTTTATTAAAATAAAATAAAATAATCTAAATAGCAAAGACATTTTTCAGGAAATTATACTATATAAATATTTTATACTATTATAAATATTTTTTCTGTAAATCCAAACAGATACAATTAAGTGTATTTACATAAATAAAAATAACACTATTTAAAAATGAAGTATATTTCTATAACATTTAAAAATATTTTTAAAATGAAAATCTATAAAATACAAATTCACAGAAATATATAAATATAGTATATTTCATAAAATCTAATTAAAATAAAATAAAACAAAAGATAAAAACCATAGTTTACTTACTCCTCAAGCTGATTATAATATGTCTAGTTGAAAAAATTCTGAAGAGCAAATCAGGTCCAAAAATGACATACAT
The DNA here is from genome assembly GCA_012976165.1 of Labeo catla. Lineage (NCBI taxonomy): Eukaryota > Metazoa > Chordata > Actinopteri > Cypriniformes > Cyprinidae > Labeo > Labeo catla. Next base: position 69,666 of record VONZ01001363.1, on the reverse strand, counting down.
TTTTTAAAATTATATTATATTATATACATTTTTTTCTGTAAATTCAGACAGATACAATTAATTATGTATAAAATTGTATAACATTTAAACATATTTTAAAAATGAAATTTTTATAAAATACATAAAATAAAAGTACAAATCAAATAAATATAGTATACTCCATAAAATAAAATACTAATGCTAGTATACGGTCTAGTTGAAATAATTCTGAAGAGTAAATCAGATCCAAAAATGATATAGATTTTTAAAAAATTATATTATATACATTTTTTTCTGTAAATGCAGAAAGATACAATTAATTTAGTACATATAAAAAATATTTTTTAAATTAAATATTATAAAATATACCAAATAAAAATATATAAATATAGTTTACTGCACAAAATAAAAAAATAAAAATAAAACAAAATAAAAATAAAATAACATTTTGTCTAACTTCTGCTGTACAGATGCTAGTACACCAAAAATGACAGAAATGTTTTTAGAAGTTATATTATATATGCTTTTTTCAGTAAATGTAGAATACAGATAAAATGAATTATAATTAATTCAATTAATAAACTAACAAAATCAATAAAATATAATGTAAACTGTAATTGGCAATAAAATGTAATTATATAATGATGTAATTATTCCAATTTAAAATGACAGCCCTACTAAAAAGCCAAACCCTCCTCAAAGTTTGTCAAAGTGTTATGCGGTTGTCATTAAGATGGATGTCTTTTCATTACGGAATCTGACAACAAGGCATCTGTCTTCCTCAAACGTCTGTACAGTCACAACCGCCGAGCACATTAGGTAAACCCTCTTTAGCATAAAAATCTAATCAGGCCCACCTGGGCATCAAGCCTGCGCTTGAGAAATTGGTTCGAGCAAAGCAGAGCACCATAAAATCATCAACTGGCTTTCGTCTCAACAAAAGGATCCTCTTTCACCATCGACTTCAGATATAACATTTCACTACAACTCATTTGACTCGCAAGCAAAATAACAAGTCATATAAAGCGTCTTGGCACACATCAATTGGTTCATTCAAATCCGTGTCACCGGCGTTATCCTCTGCTTTCAAACTCCTGAAAAGGTTCTGGTAAGTTAATTACAAAAACCCCAGTCACAAGAGAGAGTATCAGAGGGATTGCATGTCTGCCACTGAGAGAATTAGGATTACAAACTGGAGTAATCAGTTCAAAAATACATAATATAAAAAGTATTAGAGAAACAAAAAAAAAAAAAATAAATAAATAAATAAAAAATATATAGAAATATAGCCTACAGCATAAAATAAAATAAAATAAAATAAAACAAAAACTTCAAGCTCATAGTTGATTGTAATATCAAATCCAACTGGATGCTACTATGCGGTGTAATTTAAATAATTCTGAAGAGCAAATCATATCATTTTTGGATATAGATTTTATTTTTGGAAATTATATTATATTATATTATATATATATATATTTTCCTGCAAATGCACACAGATACAATTAAGTACATATAAAATGTAAAAATATTTTTTCAAATGACATTTTATAAAAAAAAAAAATTCTGCAGAATATTAAAAACATTCTAAAAATACAAGATGAAAGTATTAAACAAAAAATATATATTTAATATTTTCAGGATATATTTATATTGTTTTTTTTTTTTCATAATTTTATTTTTAAAAATGTAAAATGTTATAATATTAAAATGTTTTATATATACACACACACACACACACACAACAAGTATACAAATATATACTGCATAAAATTAAATTAAATTAAGTTAAATTAAAAATTAAATTAAATTAAAATTAAATTAAATTCTCAAGCTCAAGATTGCAATTTCATATCCAACTGGATGCTAGTATAGTGTCTAAATGAAATAATTCTGAAGAGCAAATTATATCCAAAAATGATGAATTTTTCTTTACAAATTGTATTATATATTTTTATGTGTTTTTTTTTTTATAGAATTTCGTATTTAAAAATGTAAAATATTATAATGTTAAAATGTTTTATATACAAACACATAACAAGTATACAAATATATATTGCATAAAATTAGATTAAATTAAATTAAAAGTTCTTAAGCTCATAGTTGATTGCAATTTCATATCCAACTGGAAGCTAGTATAGTGTCTAAATGAAATAATTCTGAAGAGCAAATTATATCCAAAAATGA
>VONZ01001363.1:0-62500 GCA_012976165.1 Labeo catla | reverse complement strand
TATATATGTATATGTATATGTATATGTATATATATATATATGTATATATATATATATATATATATATATATATATATATATATATATATATATATATATATATATATATATATATACACACACACACACACACACACACACGTATACATACACATATATAAAATTATAATTAGAATTATTTTATTTTATTATTATTAAGCACCAACCAATTAACAGTATGTAAAATACCCAAATGTATTTATTTTTATATTTATCATTTAATATTTATTAAATGGAAAATTCATATTTAGTAAAATAAAACAAATTTATAACTACAACAACAGACAAATAAATTATGCAATATATCACCATAGTATTATTAATGTAATGTAATGTATTATTCTTATTAATATAATTAATAACCAATTAACAGTATGCAAAATATCCAAAAGCATTAAAAAAAAAAAAAGGTGAACTAAACACTTATAAAATGGGAATATTAAGTAAAATAAATCAAATTTATAATAACAACAACTACAACAATGTGGAGACATAAACTGTATGTAATATTACATACAGTATCAATGTATTGTATTATTATTATTATTATTAGTTGTTTTTGTTGTTATTACTACTACTAGTGCTACTACTACTACTATTATTACTATTCTTACTATTATTATTACTACTACTACTACTACTACAATTATTATTACAACTACTACTACTATTACTATTACTATTACTACTAATACTATTACTACTACTATTATTATTATTATTATTATTATTACTACTACTACTACTATTACTAAACTAAATATTTATTAAATGAAAACTATTCATATTTAGTAAAATAAATAAAAATTATAACAACAACACCACCACCACCACCACCGACAAATAAACTATATGAAATGTTACATTATAATATTATTAATGTACTGTATATTATTATTATCATTATTATTATTATTATTTTTTTTTTTTTTATCAGCATCATCACTAACTAATTAACAGTATGTCAAATATCCAAATGTATTTAAATACAGTTTACTAAATTATTCTTGCATGGAAATAATTCATATTTAGTCAAAAAAAAAAAAAAAAAAATCAAATTTCTAATAACTACAACATCATACAGACAAATAAACTATTTAATACTGCATCAACAGTATTATTAATGTAATGTGTATTATTATTATTACTATTATTATTATTATCACTAATTAACAGTATGTAAAATAGCCTAATGTATTTAAATACAGTTCACTAAATATTTATTACATGGAAATAATTAATATTTAGTAAAATAAATCAAATTTAAAATAACTACAACATCATACAGACAAATAAACTATGTAATATTACATCATAATAGTATCATTAATGTAACATTTTTATTATTGTTATTATTAAAGTTAACAAATTAACAGTATTTAAAACTATCTGAAATAGATTTAAGTAAGGAGGATTGAAAATGTATTAAAAGGAAAGGCTAATTCATATTTTGTTCTGTATAGTTAAATTATTTATAAAATATGCTAATGATAAATAAATTAGCAAAGGATTTAATGGCTTTTTTATCTCTTACTGAGATGACCTTTACAGCTGTAGCTTATGTTGGATGAAAGGATAAAATGTAAATTAGGCAAATGTTGACTAATGGTTCAGTTATAAAAACAAGTTCTAAAATAATAATAATAATAATGAAATATAAATTATTAATAATAATAAACAAAACAAAACAAAACAAAAAAAAAAAAAAATCAGCAAGTGAACACCCCTAAGCTGGATCTAAGGGTGAAGCATCTAAATGGAGCACATGCACAATGCTGTAATTAGCAGAGACAGTTTCGATTCAGTCACGCCCGTAATTTCACTTCCCTACGGCACCAGAAATGGTACTGAAAACAGCAATAGTACTGCCACTCCAACAGCAGATCTCAAGCATGTGGGGAACGCAATTATGCTAACATTGCAGGCTACGGGTGTCAGGCTGAAAATTTAGTCATTCACATAACGGCTGTTTCTGAAATGACAGTCATGCTGCACTGAAACAGAAGATGAAATGCCTGCTCCGACGACAAGCCTAGAGGCTGAAGCAGTCGGGAGCTTGATGTGTCATTCAGTCAGCGGGTGTGACGATAAGACTCGAGTCCACCTAGACATCACATGCTGCAGCAATAGAACACATTTGTGCTTTGGTAGGCATAAAATGACACACACATTTCAACTTAGGAAAAATTACAGATGGGGTCACAATGGTTGGCCAACAGGCGACAAAAATAACTTGACTTTAAAACTTATTTTTACGCCCACTAAGAACCATGTCTGATCGAGGTCAGGTAAACCTTTCTTAACAGATTAGTCTACTAGCCATTTAGACAAACTACAGTCAAATAGATTTTTACTAGGTTCAGGGCTCGAAATTGCGGCCGTTTTGGTCGCATATGCTCCCAAAATTTAATCTGCGCGACCTCAAAATATATTTGGAAGCATTTGTGCGAGTGCGAGAAATTGTTGTGGTGCGACTTGTTTTCATTTCTTTACAAAACTTTCGCTAGCCTAACTACTGCCCAGACTGCTGTGAGCTGATACAGTGACAATTTCGCCGTTTTCTCCAACATTACACAACTAATTTAACTCGATCTGTACATTCTTAACTTTAATGCAGAATTTAGATATTAGCCGTCAATCACTCCCTGTCACTGACACTGCGCTCCGCTGAAACTCGGAACCGGACGTTTTTTTCTCTCTCTCAACTAAACTCAGTTCCTGATTTGTACAGACTACATTGCAATTAGGGGTGTGTGATATGACGATTTTTGATTGTGGACAAATAAAATGTCTCCACAACCTGCTTTTGAAGAAATATACTATATTTCGTGCTACAGCGCACATTCTGTCAGACGCAATTCTGGCGCCTCAATATACTGTACAACGCGGCATACATTCACATCAAATGATAACTTAGCTTCAGAGTTTCACTCACGCAGGGGCGTAATTTCCACTGGGGACACACTTTTCAAAATCCCCCCTACTTTCAAACTGTTTTGTTAAATTAATGTCTTGTATTGTAGAATGCACGCTCAGCGCCGCCGAGAGTTGCGCGCATTCAAAAGCAATTTTAATACCCCACCTTTTGAGAGCGTTTCCCCAATGTGCGCAAATTAGGCTATATAACATATCTAGGCTGTAGGCTATAGGTTGTGTAGTTGTATTTAATGCAACCTTAATATTCATTTGGTGCTCGTAAATTTTTTTTGGTGCTCCTAACTTTTTGAAGTTGGGAGCACCAGTGCTACCAAGTAAAAAAGTTAATTTCGAGCCCTGTAGGTTGTAGAGCAATATGGATTTTTCTTTCTTCTTTCTTCTTTAAGGCTGATGTTACCAATGTCTTAGTAAGAAGGATGACTGAAGGCTGATAAAAAGCTGATATAATCACACCATTTAATTAAAAAAAATAAAAAATACCATGCATAACAATTGCTGCAATAATTTAGATTTGTTTTACACACTTACTACATTATAAACAATTAATCCCAAAAATAATTAATAATAATCAAATTACTTTTAAATTAATTTAAAATAATTTTGATAAAAGTCTGTGAAATAAACAGATTTATGCTTTTGCAACTTTTTGACTAATCCTACTGCAATATTTTTTAAATAAAATAAAATAAAATAAAATAAAATAAAATAAAATAAAATAAAATAAAATAAAAAAAGATCAGGTAAGCTAACTTTATATACGGTTTAAATGATTTTTGACTTTGTAATTAAAATAACACACTAATTTCAGCCTATTTGGCTGAAACAGCACTACAGGTGCTGCCATTCTTGCCGTTGTCAAAGTAAAAGTCCCAATGCTGTCAAAATAAAAGCATCCAAAACTTTTTGTTCAAAACTTATCAGCCGATGTTGAGAATTTAAAAATACCAAAAATGTTGATATATATTGATTCACCACTAAATTAAAATAAGAAGTTCTGCACATCCCTAGATAAAACAAGCTGTAAATGTTCTTCAGTTCACTCAATAGGTCTCAAATAAATACACACATACTGAGCATTAAGAATTCAAATCCAGACATTGAATAATAAAAAAAAAAACCTACTGAACTTCATAACAGCTTATTAAACTTTAACAAGGCTTGAACCTTTGATTGATTTTTACCACTGCATTACATCACTCTATAACAGAGCAACTGCAGATATTTCTTAGATTTAATATTGCCTGTCTTCACGTCTACAAGTACAGCATCTAAGGGAATATCGCTCCCTTCAAACAACACAGCAGTCTCACCTTATTTAAGCCAACACCTCCAGAACTCTCAGGGCATGAAAGGTTATTGAGGTCCCAATAATATCAAAGTCACATTAGGAGATTCTACAGCAGAACTGAATCGGTCTGTGATCTATAATGCATCTGTCTGACAACAAAACTTTAGAAGTTTAGGTCATGCAACATGACATGCATCCAAAACTTGATAGTAAAGCAACAACCAACTGATCTGAAGCAGAGCATTCATGCACTCCGACACTCCGAAAAAAACATGATTATACTAGCATCATTCGAGCGGTTCTCAATTACCTGAGATTATAGGTAAGACAGCCATCTTTAAAAGGAATAGTTCACCCAAAAATTCTGTTATTAATTACTCACCCTCAAGTCATTCCAAACCTGTAAAACCTTCATTCATCTTCAGAACACATATTAAGATATTTTGGATTAAATCTGAGAGCTTTCTGACCCTGCATAGACAGCAATGCAACTGACATGTTCAAGGCCCAGAAAGATAGTAAGGACATAATTCAAATAATCCATGTGACATCAGTGGTTCAACCTTAATGTTATGAAGCTATGAGAATAACTTTTTTCCAACAATTTCTTCTCTTCTGCGTCAGTCTTTCATAACTTTCATAAAGTTAAGGTTGTGCTGCTCTCTATGCAGGATCAGAAAGCTCTCAGATTTCATCCAAAATATCTTTTTTTTCTTATTTTTCTTTCAAAAATGAACGACGGTCTTACAGGTTTGGAACGACATGAGCAATTAATAACTGAATTCTCATTTTAGAGTGAACTGTCCTTTTAAATGTTAAAGAATGTAAATGTAAAAAAGTAAAAGAACACAGATCAAAATTAATGAACCACTGGACCCGACATTAAAGTTTTTAATTAAAAAAAATTAATCAAACTGATTTAATAACACATTAAATAACACATTAACACATAAAAATTGAGTTGTATATAACTGTTTAAATTGCATATAAAGCAGCTTCTATATCAACTTTATAACTATATAATTACGGTTATACTCTAATTCAATGTTTAAATGTAATCACTTAAACAGTGGCTCTAAAAAAAAAAAAAAAAACTTGGCAAGGCATATTTATTTAAAAATACATTAAATAATGAAACAAGACAGCATATTAAGCAAAAACTAGCCAAGTTGAAGTTTTAATGGCATTTCTGAGGTACACTACCAGTTTTTGGACAGATCTGTAATGTTGCTGTAATGTCTGCTCACCAAGCCTGCATTTATTTGATCCAAAGTACAGCAAAATATTTTAAAATATTTTTACTATTTAAAATAACTGTCTTCTAATTTAATACATTTTAAAATGTAATTTATTCCTGTGAATTTTTAGCATCATTACTCCAGTCACATGATCCTTCAGAAAACAGCCAAGTAGAATTTTTTCAGGTTTCTTTGATGATGACCAAACCTAGGATAGTGGCAAATTTTAAAAATGTAGAATTACAACTAATTAATGTGTCATAAATTAATTTTTGTTGTAAATATGCCTGACAAGATTGTTACAATAAATGACATTTTAGTCAGTGTCTTATGCAAAATAGGAAAAATGTAAGATATTTTTTTTTTGCTCAGAAAAACAAAAATGCTATTAAATTAGAAAACTTTGTAATATTTTTTTTTTTAAAACAACAACATTTTAATACAGTATCACACTTATTGTTTTTAAGCTTAAACTCGTTTACCAAGCCTGCATTTATTTGATCCAAAGTACAGCAAAAACAGTAAAATGTTTTCTATATGAATATATTTTAAAACGTAATTTATTTCTGTGATTTCAAAGCTGAATTTTTAGCATCCTTACTCCAGTCACATGATCCTTCAGAAATCATTCAAATATTCTGATTTGCTGCTCAAAAACATTTATTATTATCATCTTGAAAACAGCTGAGTAGAATTTTTTCAGGTTTCTTTGATGAATAGAAAGTTCAGAAGAACAGTATTTATCTGAAAGGGAAATCTTTTATATTATATATTATACTGACTGCAAGCTTTTGAATAATATAGTGTATAATGTTACAAAGTAACATTATTTACAAGATTTTTTATTGACTTCTTTCTGCAGTGGTTGAGCGATTACATGAGATACGTTTCAGTTGCACTGTTTTTTCAACTAAATTTGTATGAGTTATAGGGATTGCTTTCCAGCTAATCAGATCAGTCTCTAGATATTTCCCAGCTAAACTGAGCACTTAGGGGTGAATGTTATGAACTGGCACGCTACGTTTGCATATGAATGGAAAAAAAAAACAAAAAACTGCCATGTGACACTGCTGCACATGATGAAGGCCAATTGCTGACTGCCAAGTGAAGCTCCGCAGGTTAATGACCCGCTGTACGCATCTGTGTGCATAAGCAAAACACCTGAACTAGACACCACAAAGAAAGACAATAAAACAAATTCAGCGGTGAAAGAGTGACAACCCATGCACGAACGCCTGAGGGGCACCTGCAGACGGCATGCCAGAGGACAGGCGCAGCTCAAGAGGGTGGACATGTGCCTTTCTGGCAGAGGAGCTATACGGCTAGCCTGGCTCACGCTACCACACATGCTCTCTATCTCCCTCTCAGGCACACAGAGCCATTGATCCACTGCCAAAACCCACTCTCCAGAGACAACCCAGTCCCACAGCTGAAAACAGGGAGGCAGAGTTAAGTTACAGCCATTTGCCTGGCTCTCCGAATGAGAGTGGAACCGTGGCGGCCGGCCAACAGCGTGCCGTGAGGTGCGTCCTCCTCTGGTACCAAGCCATTCAATGCACTCCAAAAAAACAGTTTCTCAAATTGAAGGATGAATAGACAAATTTATGTCTGAATAGAAGTGTGGCGTCTAGGGATGTCAAACACTCTTGAATGCGGTTGAGTGTGGTGAATAGAAAAAAAAAACAAAATGCACTTCTTGGTCAAAAAGCCTGTCATTATGCATAAACACAAACACAGTAAGTTTATTTTAAGTCAATGCAAATAGGTACAAAAAAAAAAAATTGAATCTGTCAAAATACTGGATCTGGGCATTCAAGCAAGCAGTGAAAATGCAGTTTAAGATGACTAATATACTGACTTAATTAAATATTGACATGAAAAAAAGAACAACTTTCATTGTTCTAGGCTGTATAACTCTAAAAGCCCTAAACAAATTGAACATACACCCAAAGTAAAAATTGTATTAATTTACTTTAATAAACTAAACAGATTTTTACTTTTCCTGCCAACATTTTCATCAGCATTGCCACAAACTTTGAACAGTTTTCTAAGGCAATGCAATTTAAATTTTGCAATATTAAATTACTAATACTGATCGATCTGTAGTTTCTAACACACTCTTACTGACTCTTCCTGATTCTTATCATTTCTCTGGTCTCTCATCTATGCTCGCTTGTCGTGCAACATTATTTTAATGACGAATCAGCAGAATTTGCTGCAATAGGTCAAAGAAAACCACATGCACACGTTTGCAAGTCATTAAAATAGAAGTACAGGGTCAATGAATGCAACATTTTTAGTGGCAACGCAGCAGTGATTCAAAAACACAAGTGGCAGTATTACAACTTGTAATTATGCAGTTTAAGGGATAGGTCACACAAAAACTGTAATTACCCCATGATTTAGTCACCCTCAAATCATCCTAGGTGTATATGACTTTCTTCTTTCAGACGAATACAATTGGAGTTATATTTAAAAATGTCCTGGTTCTTCCAAGCTTTCTAATGGCAGTGAATGGGTGTTTTTAACTTTTTGTTAGAATTAAAAACAATAATGATCAATAATAAAGTTCTTTTATAATGACAGTACACTGAAACTTTGAAAATAACTATAAATAAACTATATATCAACTAACTTTATTAATTGCTGCATTTTTTTTCTTTTTCACTTTTTTTATTATTAAAAATTCTGACAATCTTTTATAACTCATACTTTGTTTTAAAAAATTAACATATTACACATTAACGAATAAATCAGTATATATACACAATTATTTACATTAACAGGTGTCATGTTTGTGATTTTTTTTAATTCATGTAAGCTATAGCTTCTGACCTTTAAATCAAAACATAAATCATGATTTTCTGTCATCAATTAAAGCCTTATTTAAGCAGAAACAGTCTAAATGTTATTTGTGTATTTTACTTTCATTTTATTAAAAGTAGGCCGACAGTGCCTGCGACATACAACGCTGTTGCGTTACAGGCGTCCCGTGTTCGAATTCCGACTTGAGGACATTTCCGATCCCCCAATCGCTCTCCCACTTTGCCTCCTGTCCATTCTGATCTGTCTTGTCATAACAAAGACTAAAAATATCCAAAAATGGAAAAAAAAATAAAAAACTCCTTACCGAACGAGCATTAGGACCCAGGGGAAGCTGGTGATGCTGCCACTAGATTGTGCTATTATTGTTTACTCTATCACACAACGAATGTGTCATTCTGTATGTGCATTTTCAGATTAAATGCAGCCATCAAAAACAGAAAATCTAATCATCATTCATGCAAAACTTTGCTTCAAGAATTAGCCACACTGCTGACTTAATCTAATCGCTACCACACCCAGTGTACACACTTTTACGAGAGAGTGGCGTTCTAGCAGATGACGTGGGTGTAGCACAAGTCCAAGAAAAAGAAAAATGTGGGAGAAATATTATATAAGCCAAGAGAAGAAAGGTTTTGCTCAGCTGTAAACAAAACATGGTTCTCATGAGACTAGAATATTCTGACCTATGTCATCCGCTGGAACGCCACTCTCTCGTGAATGTGTGTACGACAGCAAAAGCTAGAAATTACAGTTTATAAAGTTTTAAATATGGATATTTTTCTTAAAGGAAAGGAAAGGACGTGACATGTGGCCAAGTATGGTGACCCATACTCGGAATTTGTGCTCTGCATTTAACCCATCCAAGTGCACACACACAGCAGTGAGAAGTGATCAAACGCACACACACACCGTGAACACACACCTGGAGCAGTGGGCAGCCATATTGGTATCGCTGCGGCGCCCGGGGAGCAGTTGGGGGATCGGTGCCTTGCTCAAGGGACTCACCTCAGTCGTGGTATTGAGGGTGGAGAGAGCGCTGGTTATTCACTGGTTATTCACTCCCACCACCTTCAATCCCTGCCGGACCTGGGACTCGAACCCGCAACCTTTTGGTTACAAGCCCAACTCCCTAACCATTAGGCCACGACTGCCCCATCATCAATTTGCTTCCGGAGGCCTTTATTAACACCTTGGAACCATGTGGAGTACTTTTTATGATGGATGGATGCACTTTATTGGACTTTAAAATCTCAACAGCCATTCAATGCCATAATAATGCTTGGAAGAGCCAGGACATTTTTTAATATAACTCTGACTGTATTTGCCTGAAAGAAGAAAGCCATATACACCTAAAACGGCTTGCGAGTGAGTAAACTATGGGATAATTTTAATTTTTGGGAGAACTGTCTCTTTAAGACCGTGCTGAATTAAGTAGTTTTATTAAACATTTGTTTAAATTCTATTATTCTGCACTATTTACTTCATTTGCATCTTTATTTTATTGTTTGCAATTGTTTCTAAGCTCATTTTATTACTGTGAACCTGTCTTGAATAATTACTTGACAATATTTACTTAAAGACTGGTTCAGTCAAAAAAGGAAATGGTGTCATTTTTTTATGCATGTGCTTTCTAACCTCTCTTCTCTGTGGAACACAAAAGCAGAATAATGTGCTGGACACTCTTTTTCATGCAATTACAGTGAATGGACACTGATGCTTTTTAAGCTCCAAAACAGATGCAAAAGCACCATAAAAGTAGTCCACACAACTATTTTCCAAGCCTTTTGGAGTCATATGACAGCCTTGTGTTAGGAACAGACCAAAAAAAAACTTCAGAGATAGATCAGTCCAACACATAATGGATGAATCATTCAGACTAGTTTTGTATACTGAAACAACAGATTCTTTGAAAATATTCACTCAAAAGAATAATCAGACATTGCAGCTTCTCTAATAAACATGCCAAGTTTAGCAAGGGTGGAAATTAAGATTTTACAGTGTAAATTTCAGTCTGTTCCTCATGCAAAGCTATCATGAGGCTTTAGAGTTTAAATATAGTGCAAATGGCTTTTATGATGCTTTTATGGTTCATTTTGGAGCTTGACAGTCCCAGTCCTCTTCTTCCAAATTCACTATGTGTGATCCATGGATTACACGTTTTAAATGCTACAAGGGCAAGTACATTTTTAGGCAAACTATGACTTTAATTATCAAATAAAGCATGTGTATTGTGCATGTGACTGAGATCATGCCCTACCCGGCATCATTAAGCCGCATTCATAAAAAATTAAAAAGGCATATTATGTTTCGATCGCAATTCTCTACGCAAGCTGAGAGAAGCTGTTACCACCTATAATTAAACTAGGGAAAATGTGCTTGCAATTTTCAAAATAAGCCAGAGGCACTCGAGCTACGACTTGGACTCTGAAATTTACACCACTTTTAAACCTGATGTGTTGTCATAAAATGGAGGTAGACCTGTAGCAGTCGGCTTTAAGGATCTCTGACCCGCAAAAAGAAAACCCTCTTAGATTCAGTGAAGGGAAAAAAAATTCAATCTTTTTTGCTTTATCCTTTTGGCTTCAGGGATAAAAAAAGAGGGCAGACAGTCTGAAAGTTTTATAAAATCCACAGGCTTTCACAGCAGAAACTAGCAAGATACATGACAGACTGCGGCCTGTCTGTGCTCTTGCAGGTCTGAGGGATTTTTTTCTTTTTGTACAGCAACCAGTTTTACCGTAATACATCTGTAACAGTACAGTCTCTTATAAAAGCACTGTAATAAATACAAGACACTCCTTTATGTATTCTCAACAGCTTGTGGAAAAGAGCAATATAAAACCGCCATGGCACATATTGACATGACCTTTTTATTAGTGATGGAAAACACAGCAACAAGATTTGACCCTCCTCGGTTGACATGTGGCAAAATAATGAAGACTTTGTGAAAGGATAATCGATTTTTTCCCTCCCTTCCAATAGAGAATACGAGGCAGTGACATCCATTATTTGTTTAACAGGCTGAGCAAGTGCAATAAAACAACCAAGACCAAATATTTAAATGAAATTAATGTCTCTGAACGCAGTAGTAAAATCAGAAAGCGAACTTTTCCCAAAGTGAAGTGTCGCTGCTTCAAATAACACTTTCTTAATAGACCGGCACTTTATTGCTTCGTTTGATTTTTATGGGTTAATGAAAGTGGATTGTGCAGTCATAAAACCTACTCAAATTTGTTGTAAGAAGCAAAGACGGGAAATGGGATTAGTGCTGACATGCTTCGGAGATGCTTTAAATTTAAATACGAATATATAAATCATTGAGTGGAAGTGATGGTTGGGTTGTACCTTGCGCCAGAAGGTTATTGTCTAGCGTTGACCCATCTTCCCTGGAATACAAGAACAGCTTGGCATGCTTACACAAATCTAGTTACATATCAAAACAGCTGCTAGTACTGATGACTTACCAGAAAAGGCAATTATTTGAATAAAACAGATACTCCACATTTTGCCTAATGATCACCTACAGATACATTAAAGGAGAAGTTTCCTTTCTAGAATAAAAATGTTCTGATAATTTACTCACCCCCAATGGCATACAAGATGTTCATGTCTTTCCTTCTTCAGCTGAAAAGAAATGAAGGTTTTTGAGGAAAACATTTCAGGATTTTTCTATATAGTGGATTTCAATGGTGGCCAATGGGTTGAAGGTCCATATTGCAGTTTCAATACAGCTTCAAATGGCTCTATATGATCTCAGCCTTATGTAATGAAACGATCAGTCATTTCCTAAAAAAATAAATAAATAAATAAATAAATAAACCACAAGTGCTTGTCTTGCACTAGCTCTGTGGGAAACTTCACATATTACGTAATCACATTAAAAAGGTCATGCGTGGTTAGTTCTTCGTCTGTGTACTCCGGTTCAAAAAGGTAGGGTAGGGTGAAAAACTTCATCTCATTTTCTCCTTCAACTTCAAAATCGTCCAACATCGTTGTTTTACCTTTTTTTGTAAAGGCTGTTTGACTTTCTTTGACGTTCGCTTTGTAAACACTGGGTCGGTACTTCTGTCTAAATCATGTGTGACCTTTCCAACATGATTACATGATGCATCAAGTCAGGTTAGTGCAAGATAAACATTTGTGGTTATAAAGTATATAATTTTTTTATTTTTTTTTTAGAAAATGACCAATCATTTCACCTCATAAGACACTTACTCCTCATCTGAGATCGTGTAGAGCCCTTTGAACCTGCACTAAAACTACAATTTGGATACTCATTGGCCACCACTGATGTCCACTATATGGAGAAAAATCCTGGAATGTTTTCCTCAAAAACCTTCATTTCTTTTTGACTTAAAGGGGTCATCGGATGCCCATTTTCCACAAGTTGATTTGATTCTTTAGGGTCTTAATGAAAAGTCTATAACATGCTTTGGTTAAAATTTCTCAATGGTAGTGTAAATAACTTTTTTACCTTGCCAAAATCAGCTCTGCAAAAATCATCCTGTTCTGGTCGAGGCTGCTTTAAATGTTAATGAGCTCTGCTCACCCCACCCTTTTTTCTCTCTGTGGAGTGATGAGGCTGTTTACTTTAGCCGCGTTTAGCCGCTAAACTTACTAACTAGCACGTTATTAGGAAAGGTGATATTAGGAAACCCCTTATACTCACTTCTGCTGTAGGTGAATCACGAATGGATCACAAATGATTTGCACGAATATAGACGCATTTATGTAGATCGGGAGGTGCATTCCCTTCACAAACAAACAAAATCCACTGCATCTTCAGCGGGTTAGTTGTCGGGAGTAAATGACAACCACTATGTTCATTATTACATCCAACAACACAACACCTCAATCGCTCAATCGGAGATATTCTTGTCTAACTTACATCCCTGCTCCGGCATCGAAACAATGGAGGTCGGACTGTTACAGCTGATCTGAGGTAAGACGCTCATGTCAATCAACTATCGAGGGAGCGGCATCTGAGAATGGCTCGATTTGAAAAAGGGGATATTATTTTTACAGATTAACTAAAAACCACTGCAATAATTTTTATCATTATAGGGTAGGTTTGTACATACACTGCCAACATACATTAATGTTTAAAAAAACATGAAAACGTGAACTTTGCATCCGATGACCCCTTTAAAGAAAGACATGAAAATCTTGGATGACATAGTGCGAGTAAACCATTTTTATTCTGGAAGTGAACTAATCATTCAAATTGCAACAGTTAAGAAACTTTATTTATAATGTTAGAAAATATTTATATTTTACCATTACTATTTTACAATGTGGCACTTTGTATGATTTGTGTACAAAGACGCACAATTAGAAAATGGTAACACTGTAAGTCCATCCCTAACTATCAGTGAGGCTAAAACAGACTGTATGAAAAATGACATTGTACAAATTCATATGAATTAACCACCAAAACATAAAATAATTGCATTATCAACTGCTAGGAAATATTGTTTTCTATTTTAAATAAATGCTGTTCTGGACTCTTTACTTGATGAATATGGGGGGGGGGGCCTGATGATAATACTAATTGTTTCTTGAGCAGCAAATAAGCATATTAGAATGATTTCAGTGACACTGAAGACTGGAGTTATAATAAAGTTATAATAAAATCAGCAATGATTGAAAATTGTAATAATATTTCACAATTTTACTAATTTACTCCATTTCTGATCAAAGAAAATTATACTGTTTAGCATTTAAAACATTTTTCATTAACATTTGAAAGGTAGTAAAAACGCACACACAGACCAGCAAAATGCTAACTTTCAAACGTTAACTTTCAACACACACACACTAACTTCTGAGCAATAAGTTTTATAAATAAAGTGAAGTAATAAACTTACATGAAATATTATTACTTGTGCTGCATATGATTTCAAGTTCTAATCAAGGTTTATTGAAAACGTAAATCCATTTGATTGGCCTCTATGCACATGCAGTTATGAAGTATTTAAAGTTCAATGACAACGGCCATGACTGACAACGAACAGACCAAAAGTAAATGCATGAAAAGCATTTTTCACTCATTTCTTAAAGTGCCATCACTGACAAAGACCCGACTAATCTAAACTAAAACACGTTGATTATTTTCATGTTTAAATTATTGATCCCATTGATTCACTGTTCTCTTGCATCTGATCAATGCATACTTGTCTGGGCAGATGTTTATTGCTCTTCTAATCAGCATTGGACTGGAAAACCAAGCAATCACAACGGCAGCACAAGTGTCCCGACGTTCCCTGAAAACACTAACCGAAACTCCCTTGCGTTATCCATTCCACATGCATTTAAAACTGCCAAATCTAATCTGTGCTTTAGTGAACAAGAGAGCATGCAGTGCGTACAACAAAAGCAAAGCATCACGGATGCTAGCAACAGATAAGATATGCCATTTAAAACCACTGAAGATAATGCAGCTCTTATGTGTTAAACTTTGGATTCTTCCCTAGTTTTTTTTTTTTTTTTCCCTCACATTATCCAATAACACAATAATACAACAATGATCCAGAATTCTGCCTATTGGAGAATATATTCTAGCCACCTCAAGACCAAAAAATTTGAGTGAAAAAGAAAACTGGCTTGCGACTAACTATGCCTCCAGCAGCTGAGCTATTGCTCGAGGGCATCCATTACATTTCTCAGTACCTAAGGTCAGTCGGGCTGCTTCTGGCTAAAGCGAGGTTGACCCAAATAATCCAAAGGCTGGCTTAGGTCTCCAGACAATCTACACTGATCACAGTCGCAGTTGTAAAAGAGTGCAGGAATGTTGAGAAAGAGCGAAATATCTCGCTCTCCTTTCCATCAGTAGATTCTACCTCTAAAAGCATGCCTTGTTCACAAGTAGTAAAATAAAAGAAAGCCCGCTGAATTATTTAGTTTCCAAGCACTTCAGCTTTCAGGGGGTAAAGTCACTATATGATAGAGGGAAAACAAACAGATCTGGGCCCGTATTCACTAGCGTTGGGCGATATGCCCCCTTATTTACACAGCACGCGTCTGCGGCGCGAAGGGGGGCCATACAGTGCCCCCCTTTTTTTACTGTAAATTTTACTGTAAGAGT
Source organism: Labeo catla (assembly GCA_012976165.1). Classification (NCBI taxonomy): domain Eukaryota; kingdom Metazoa; phylum Chordata; class Actinopteri; order Cypriniformes; family Cyprinidae; genus Labeo; species Labeo catla. The sequence continues at coordinate 47,088 of VONZ01001363.1, read as the reverse complement.
ATTTCACAAAGCATTTTAGCACTAAAACTAGCTCCTAAATCTGTGAAACCTCAGGAGTAGTGAAGAGGACTCCTAAGTCACTAAGACCAAATCGCAAATTATCCTAAAATGGCTGTTTCCAGCAACTTGCCTCGGAAAGTAAACATTTTAGAAACATTTGACGATAATGAGCTTTTAAAAAGGTATCACCCTAATCGCGGGGGTATTATGACTGTTGTAGAACTTGTCAGGGACAATTTTCACTTGACCAATTACTAGTGGAGACCAACAGGCACAATTATAGCTACAATTAAATCCAGTACAATTCCCATTATAACCAGTAAAAAAAAAAATATTTATAGTTTGTATTTTTTTTTTTTCAGCAGGGCTAAAATGGCCGTTGCTGGCAATCTGCTTTAGAACGTTAACATTTTAGAAACACATAGCTACATTTATTTGCACACACTTGTTTTCCCACGCATCTTTTTTGGTTTTGGAGGTTCTCTCAACTCTAGTGACACTTAGCCTGCGTTTTAAAATATTTGTTTGAATGTGGCAACATTTTTATACTCTACATTAATTCTATGAACAAATCTCTGACAGAGACCCCTCCCCTCACAGCCAATCACTGTGTGCATAGTTAGTAAGCATGCTGACATCATTCATAACAACGAGGTCCACCCCGCCCTTTCTCTTAGCTTAAGACTTCTCTCTATTCCTTAGTAAAAGTTTGTCTCAGCAGCTTAGCAAGATAACTCTTAGTAAGATAAAATGTTTTGTGAATATGGGCCCTGGAATAAAAGCCATGACCAAAAGGAGAAAACATCAGATATGAGAGAAAAAAACTGTAGTTTGTAAATTTACCAAATATCTTCATGGAACATGATCTTTACTTAATATCCCAAAGATTTTTGGCATAAAAGAAAGATGGATGATTTTGACCCATACAATGTATTACTGGCTATTGCTACAAATATATTCATGCTACTTATGACTGGTTTTATGGTCCAGGGTCACATATTTTTATAGTCACACGTGCCAATGGGTTTTATGAAATTTAAGTTATTCTAAATTGTATAGCAAATGTCTTAACTACTGTATCAATTTAAGAAATCTTAAATTTGGGGATGGAAAACAATAATCGCAAAAATCTAATGTTCAATTATTAAACTTCAAAAGGCTATGATTTAATTCTGAACGTTGCACATTTCAAAGTAAAAATACGGTGCTGTTGCATCAGGATCTACACGCTTGCAGTTTCAGAGCAGTTTGCAATCAGTGAACACCAAGTGACTGCTTATGATCGACTGTTGATTAATTATGCTCACTTTATTGTGTATTATATTGCAATATGTTGTTGACAGTTGTCAGTGCATATTTTGTATTCCATCTGTTTGAACAAGCAGACATCAATAATAAAGCACAGCCATTTCAAACTAAGAGTCATAAATTAGCCTATTTTTTCCATTCTTAATATTGGTATTTTGATAACACAGTGTAATATATCTGGCATTTGATTCAACATAAATTTTGTAGCATCTTTCTGGGCTGCACCATCACAGGAAGGAACTATTATGAACATTATTTAACACACATTACTCAACAGATTTTACTAGTACCAACACAATAATCTTATTACAACTTATTTGATCAATTATTATTGTGCACCTAAATGCACTCCTAAAAAGGTAAGCATCATGCACTGTTATCGCACAGAATCAGTAGTTTTAACGCAGTTAATGTGGCATGCAACGATTAAACCAATTAAATGTGTTTTACGTGCCCACATCCTGCTGTTAGCAATCACGGTCTTCCATCGCAATGGAAGTTGTAATTAAAAACTAATGTGTTAAAGTTATTTTATGGAAGGTTCTACCTGTGATGTATACTGCATAATCTGAGATAAACCTAAATTTTTTATCAAAGATCTTATCACAGCCACACTGTATCTGACAAGCAAAAAAAAGTTACCTTTTTACACTTTAAATTTCTGCACCCTGTATCCTGAGTTATGAACTTTTCACTGCAAAACACCCGCTAGGCTAGGTTGAATCCATAACTCTTTGGCTCTCTCTATTCTGTGTCTTTAAAGTTTAATTTGTATACATTTTCACTACACTGCCCCAAACATTGACATCCTGTGAACATTTTGATGAGAATTCATTTCTCTTATTAGCTTGAACTGTGCATAATTAATAGTAAGAGGAATGAGGTCTGAGCAAGTGGAGATCTCTGTCATCTATAATGAATGAGAGGAGCTCAGAGCCCAGATGGGCATGCTTGTGATGTGTCCTGCGAGTACCTCCTGCAGCAGTCCCGCTCAAGGGAGAACATTTCAGGTGGAGGTGAGGAGCCATTAACAAAAAGTACTTTTGTGAAGTACGAATGATGTGGAGTTACTGAGGCCACCCTCAATACAAACATAACGCAACTGAAGCCAAAGAGCCATGAACAAATACATTTGGCGGGGAATATTTAAAGTAGAGTTTAGAGCACTTTGTCAAGTCAGAACTTTTTATTTGCATTACCATGGGAAAAATGCAAGTATCTTTTGTAGCTTCTGAAGGGCAGTACTAAATGAAAAAATATGATATTTAGGCAAAATAAGAAAAATGTACACCTCTTACACCCCTGTTTAATGTTTACACCCCTGACTCTTAATGCATCGATTTTCCTTCTGGAGCATCAGTAAGCATTTAAATCTTGTGTAATAGTTCCTCAGTTGTCCTTAGTGTGAAAAGATCTCAAAATCATGCAGCCATTGTTAGAAAGGGTTCAACCAAAGAATTAGTGGGAACTGAAGAATTTTTCTGAAGAACAGCGGGACAAACAAAGGGCCTAAGCTGTGGATCATTCAAGTAACAACACAGTATTGTGACTCAAGTGTATGAAAACTTTTGAACGGGGTCATTTTTATAAATTCAACTATTATTTTTCTCTTGTGGACTATATGTAAACATCTTATGTGAAATATCTTATTCAGGTCAGTACTACATATAAAATAACATGCATTTTGTATGATCCCTCTTATTTTGGTCAAACAATTAACATTTTGCAGATTCTGCAAGGTGTATGTAAACTTTTGACCTCGACTGTACTTACATATTGAGTAACGATTGATCAGTTTTCAATCATTAACATTAACAAATCAAGGGAATCAATTAAGGTAATCTGCATTTCTATTGCATATGAAAATTTTCACATGCAAAGACTTAAAAACAGTCCAGTAAATGTCACTGTGACCTATCCGTTTTAGGAGTTTCCAGCGTTCAGTTATAAAAGCAAAAAAAAAAGCCATTTTTACTTCATAACCTTGAGATCAATCTATTTTCTAAGGCAATTCAGCTCCTCAAAGGTCAGAGTGTCGGCGGGGCGAGACAGAGTGCCCACAGTCGCGTCTGACAAGTGAGACCCCACAGGGTCCAGCTGTGACTGTTTGTTTCCGTCATGCCAGCGATCAATGGATGAAATCCTGCTATTCAGGGGTGAATTATCACCGTTCTCTTGCTGAGCCGCTGCATTAAGCAGGAGAGATGAGGGGCTTGTCAGATCCGCAGGAACACCGATAGTCTTAAAGAGGAATGTGGAGGCTTCCGCATGCACTAATGTGCTTAACTCTACAACAGTTTAATCCTGGCAATAAAATTCATCCAACTCCAGCGGACTAATTGTGAGGAGCAACCGTATCATCAACAGGTTTTCCACTGTTAGCCATTTAGATAAAATAATGAGACTGGAACAGCCTTTGTGCCACATATATACTCAGACTTCATAAGCAAAAACGAGCCCTCCAGCAAAAAGAAAGAGTAGGACAAATTCTCTCTATGCTTAAGCTGGCATTACAAAGTGAGAATGTAAATTTGAAGGACACCGTAGGAGCATAGACACCATTTCCTTATGCAAATAACTGTACTGACTCATTGTGGAGGACAAACTAGGAGGAATTCCAGAACCCAGCCATTTGCTTACATAGAAAAGCAGCAAGGACACAAGGTCAATACCCGCTGAAAGGCGATTTTAAAGCTTTACCATGCTGTCAGTTTTCATCTACATCTTTACTCTGGACTTGCCTGATTCAAATAGGAAAAAGTGAGTCTCAATCAATAGCAAATTTAATTTAATCAAGCTGATGCGAAGTCTACATTCGACTCATACTGAGGGATTATTAGACTGGCCTGACATGCTCTAAATGCACCCATCCTGACAGAAACAAGAAATGACAGCCTTGTTTATGCTCCTTTACAAGCTCATAGTTAACGCTTCAACAGGTCACCTCAACCAAGACACTGAGCTGAGGTATCTCGATATGTACAACAAAATGTACAACAAAAAAAAAAAAAATATATATTACTAGTTATTATTGTAGTTTTCAAGGCTACAGCATCACTGGTGAAATAGAGAATATAATCAACTATAATATCAACTACAATTTTGGTGTATTTTAATAATGCAATATGTGACCCTGGACCCCAAAACCAAACATAAGTAGCACAGGTATATTTGTAGCAAAAGCCAACAATACACTGTATGGATCAAAATTATCGATTTTTCTTTTATGCCTAAAAATCATTAGGATATTAAGTAAATATCATGATTTGTTTTTTTTAATACATTTTCTACCATAAATGTCAAAACTTTTTCATTATTAATATGCATTGCTAAGAACTTCATTTGGGCAACTTTAAAGGCAATTTTTTTTTTTTGCACCCTCGGATTCCATTTATTCAAATAGTTGTACCTCAGCCAAACATTGTCCTATCCTAACAAACCATACATTAATAGAAAAAAAGCTTATTTATTTCAGATGTATAAATATTTTTTTGCATTTAAAAAAAAAAACAAAAAAAAACAAAAAAAAACTGACCATTATGACTGGTTTTGTGGTCCAGGGTCACATATAGTTTCAAAAAAAGATTGGTGAACAAATCAAATCAACTTCGTTGCAAACAGAAATTTGATAAGTGAATAATAATGGGTAAACCATGGTTTTGATGACCATTAATTAGGGATGCACAAAATATCTACCACTATATTGGTCACTGACCAAAACAGGAAATATTTCAAATTATCACTAGTATTTCAGCATCAAAACTTAAAGGGACAGTGATAGAGGGACAGTCAAAAACCCAACCCTTTCTTTTAAATAGTGCATGTTAGCTGATGTTACTGTGCCCTTGTAACTACAGCAGTCATCATAAGTTCAACACAATATAGGTTTTGGCTTACTATTACAGTTTACATGTAAACAAAAAGGTTGCTCTCATCACCTAAAAACCTCTAGCTCAATTGTGACTGAACAGCTAGAAATGCAGGGAAAAGAAAGTGAAAGACAAGAGAACTAATGTGACCCTGAACTACAAAACCAGCCTTACGTAGCACAGGTATATTTATAGCAATAGGCAAACATATATTGTATCAGTCAAAGTTATCAATTTTTCATCTATGATAAAAATCATTAGGATATTAAGCAAAGATCATGTTCCATGAAGATATTTTGTACATTTCCTACTGTAAATATATCAAAACTTAATTTCTGATTAGTAATTTGCATTGCTAAGAATGTCATTTTGACAAGTCACCTTACTTTCTCAATATTTTGATTTTTTTGCATCCTCAGATTCCAGATTTTAATACAGTTGTATCTCAGCCAAATATCCTCAGTCCTATCCTAACAAACCACACATCAATGGAAAGCTTATTTATTCAGCTTTCAGGTGCTGAATAAATGACTGCACAACCAGGGTCACATAAAAATTGCCCGAAAAACAGGGGATGCTGACAGAAACGTAGGCGATACTGACTGACTAAAAGAAAAACAGGGACATACAAACTATAATACTGAGTGAACAGGGAATCGTGACCGAAATACAGTAAGTACTGGCTTGGAATAATGAAAAATGGGTAATACTTACTGAAATATAAAAGGGCTTAGTGATTTAAAAAAACTGACTGAGAAAGCAGGAAATACTGACTTAAATACTTAAGGGAAACACTGACTGAAATACAAGCAGTATCACTTTTTAAAAAAAAAAAAAAAAAGGCAGGAAACACTAGCTAAGCATAAACTAAAAGACATCCACTGTTAACCAAAACACTGCATGTTGATAAATATTGACTGAAATGCTAAAAGAAAACAAGGAATATGGAAAACAGGGAACACAGACTGCGGCAGTCACTGAAATAGTGGCAATACTGAGTGAAAAGGCATCACTGACGAAAACAGGTAATGTTGATTAAATGCTGACAACAGGGAATGCAGAGTGAAGTACTGAACGAAAAAGGGGAACGCTGACTACAATTCTGTCAGTCGGTTTGAACAAACTACAGTTCGGTGAATGTCCGACAACAGAATGAATGAGCCCGCGTTGTTCTGTGAGCGACAGGAGTAACTTGTCCATCAACCGACCTGTCAAACCATACAGGTTCTGCAACAACACGTCTACTTATCTATCGTATTAGAACACTGCATTTTCTTCTTTGTATTTGGAGAGATGCTTCCTGAAACTGACACGGTCAGCATTCAGTTCTGTTCTCCAGCCACTAGTAGTGACATTAAACTAATTAAACTAACGTTAACAGCAGCACTCAATGGCAAAGTTATTTTCACAACAATATCTGACACGATTTCAATCGAGAGTCAAAACCGCAGGAGTAACTTATATCTAATAAAAACATACCTCTTTAATCTTGGCTCTTTTGGTTTTAATGTCAGGATCCGCGGGCTCATGCCCTGTTGCTCCAGGCGGCCGTACGTACTGAACGAACGGCAAACTGTCACCTTTCGCTCCCTTCCCCTGTCCGTTTTGCGCAAGTTTCTCCTTATCGCTGTTGATGTCCTTCTTGATCTCGTCCGGCCGTTTCTGTAGGGTGTCCTTGGCTTCAATCAGCGCCTTTTCGTGGTCTTTTCTGATCTTGGCCAGGATCTTCTCATCCTTGCCCGTCCCGGTGCTGGTGTCACTAACCGTACCTGTGCGCGTCTCTGCCTCCACCGAGGACGAGCGGAAGAAAACTCCGCTGAGCAGCTTAGAGGAATCCGGCAAGAAGAAGATAGCTCCGAAACAGAGGGTGATGAAGGCGCTGAACACTAAAAGCAAGATGAATTTCTCCGTGAGCCTGAAAGAGGTCGGGCTGGCGGACTTCCTATTCGGAGTGACCGTGAAAGGCAGGAGGGAAGCTACAGGCATTTTCTTCTGCGTTTAAAACCCCGTCTAAATTTGTTCAATATTACAACAAAGTAACTCCCCGATCACCTTGACCTGCGCTGCTCACGATACCTGTTACACTGAACTCAAGGTGTCCGAATAGGAGACGGTAGATCCTCTGAAAGAAGTTGATCCCACAGCACGAACGGAGTCCCACCGCCTCAACTGATCACGCCTGAAACACATCTGTGTAAAGTCTCGTTGGCGGAACGGAAGGAATGGCAGAGGTCTGTGATTGACAGCGCGCCTTGGCCAATCGCTTTGTGCCGCCGGTTCGCAAGTTCTCTGTGGGCGTGTCTTCCGGATTTAAAGTACAGAGGCGTGATGTCTTGTTCAAACTTAATTGGTTATGGACTGAGATTATGATCATGATCATAAAGACATAAAAAGGCGTATGGAAACGCAAGGGTTGGCCAAGATAGGCTGTTATTTTTCATTCAGACTGTGATTATTATAAATAGCCCCTGTGCAATTGATTAGCATTTTAATCGAAACCCACAGTAACCCTTTTCAGGCTGGAAGAACTGAAAGAAAAATTAAGAAAATGTTATTAATAGCAAATATAGAATATGATTTTTCCAACCCCCAGACTACTATTTAATGTAGTCTGAATTAGTAATTTTTTTTTTACTGACTTTGCTTTGCTGATGTTTTCTTAAGGGGCATTACATGAATGAGATTAATTTGTGTCAAAATACAAAAATGACTTTAGAAATGTAGTTAGATCTACACATTCACTAAAAGTATTTTACATTTTTACACTGCCAGTCAAAAGTTTTTTTTTTTAAATGTTTTTTAAAGAAGACTTTTCTGCTCACCAAGCCATTTATTTCATCCAAAATACAGCAAAGGCAGTAGCCTAATATTATGAAATATTCTTACTATTTAAAATAACTGCTTTCTATTTGAATATATTTTTTAAAATGTAATTTATTCTTGTAATTAAAGCTACATTTTCAGCATCAGTACTCTAGTCTTCAGTCACATGATCCTTCAGAAATCATTCTAATATGCCGATTTGCTGTTCAAGAAACATTTATTATTAATATTATTTTTTATTATCAATATTTAAAAGTTAAATAATTTTTTTCAGGATTATTTGATGAATAGAAAGATCCAAAAATTAGTATTTATCTGAATATCTGAAACAAAAAGCTTTTGTAACAATATACACTACTCAAAATACCTTTTTTTTTTCCTTTTCATTTAGCAAGGATTGATCCAAAAATGATGATAATAACATTTATAATGTTACAAAAGATTTCTATTTCAGATAAATGCTGTTCTTCTGAACTTTCTATTGATAAAAGGAACCTGAAAAAAATCTAGTCAGCTGTTTTCAACTTAATAATAATAATAATAAATGTTTTTTGAGCAGCAAATCAGAATATTAGAATGATTTCTGAAGGATCATGTGACTAATGATCCTAAAAATTCAACTTGGAAATCACAGGAGTAAATTACATTTACAATACAATAGAAAGCAGTTATTTTAAACAGTAAACATATTTACTGTTTTTGCTGTACTTTAGATCAAATAAATGGCTTGGTGAGCAGAAGAGACGTCTTTAAAAAAAAAAAAAAAACATTTACTGTTCAAGAACTGTTGAACTCTTGACTGGTAGTGTACAAAAAAGGTAAAATATTAAGTATTTTTAGTTAAAACAGACAGGAACTGGGAAAAGGAGAGGTTGAGCTCAGTACAGATTTACCATAAACTTGACATACTGTACATAAAGCAAGACCAGATTTTCCTTTAGCCAAGGATTTCCTGGAACTCAATTGCAAAATAAACAGAATGTCAGACAGTAATCATTCAGCCTTGACTTTGTTTTTCAAAGCACTGGCATCAATATTGTTCTTTAACAAGAAGACCGAGAACAGGAGACAGCTGCTTCATGCATGAAGATTTTAGGGCACAAGCTGAAAAACGGCTTTGAGAGTTTTCACTGTTATAACAGTAGGATGCCATGCTCCTCACATCTGGAAAGCTGAAGCATACGTTAGATTTTTTGGTGTATTGTGAGGTATGAAGGCAAGCTCATTTGTTTAAAGTCAGTGAGTTCATCTGCCAGTGAAATATTCGAAATGGTGGGATGTGCAGCTGTTGTCTTTGTACTCAGTAGTGACTATGTGCAACTTTGCCAGAGATCCAGTGCAACAGCTTCAGTTTATCCATATGTTCTTTTTTATTATGATTGATAGCCAAATCTGCTTCACTACAAGTAGCTTACTTTACAAATCCACTGTGCTTTGCTTTTGTTGTTTTCTTAATGTTTAACCTTATTTCAGGCATTTTATCAAAAATCCATTCCTAAATAAATGGATGATTGCAGTTCTAAAAAATGTCCAGGCTTTGTTTTCCTCTTATCTTGCTTTCTCTTGCAATCTTTATACATTATACAGTTGAGGTCAAAAGTTTGCATCCCCCTTTCAGAATCTGCAAAATGTTAAATATTTGATCAAAATAAGAGGGGATCATACAAAATGCATGCTATTGTCTATTTAGTACTGACTTTCACATAAAAGATGTTTACAGAAAAAATGACCCTGTTCAAAAGTTTACATCCTCTTGATTCTTAATGCTGTGTTGGTATACCTGAATGACCCACAGCTGTGTTTTTTGTTTCATGATAGTTGTTAGTTGAGTCCCTTGTTTGTCCTGAACAGTTAAACTGCCTGCTGTTCTTCAGAAAATTCCTTCTGGTCCCACAAAGTATTTGGTTTTCAAGCATTTGCAGCAATGACTGTTTGATTTTGAGATCCAGCTTTTCACACCAAGGACAACTGAGGGACTCATATGCAACTATTACAGAAGGTGCAAACACTCACTGATGCTCCAGAAGGAAAAAGCATTAAGAGCCGGGGTGAAAACTTTTGAACAGAATGGAGTGTACATTTGTACATTTTTCTTATTTTGCCTAAATATCTTTTTTTTTTTTCATTTAGTATTGCCTTTCAGAGGCTGCAGAAGATAGTTTTAAGGTTCCCAGAAAACGAAATACGTTACATTTACCCTGATTTTCAAATTAAAAAAGTTTTAATGCATTATGTTTCCTGCTAAAGCATCAGTGAGCGTTTGAACCTTCTGCAAAGGTTGCATATGAGTCCCTCCGTTGTCCTTAGTATGAAAAGATGGATCTCAAAATTATACAATCTTTGCTGGGAGGGGTTCGAATACACAAAAATGCTGGAAAGCTAAAGAATTTGTGGGACCTAAAAGATTTTTGTGAAGAACAGCAGGCAGTTTAACTGTAAACAAAAAAACACAGCTGTGGATCATTCAGGTAAGAACACATTAGTAAGAATAAAGGGTATTTAAACTTTGGAACGGGTTTTATAAAATTGCATTTATATACATTTTTACAAATTCCACTATTATTTTCTCTTGTGGACTATATATAAACATCTTTTATGTGAAATATCGTATTCAGGTCAACAATAACATTAAACGGGGAGGTAAACAATTACATAATTAACATTTCACAGATTCTGAAAGGGGGGGTGTAAACTTCTGACCTCAACTGTATGAACATGTATTTGCAGCGCTTTGACCATTCTCTGTAGATCCCACCTTCTGACACACCACGATTGGACAATTTGATACAATGCCTGCATGCTATTGGCCAAAGTACTTTTCAGTCATTACCTTGAGAAAGTATGAAAACAATTGGAAAACAAAGCATTTTAGGCAATTTAGTCTTGGGAAATTTAGGACTTATGGTCACCCTAATAAAATGTATTTGTTTTTTAAAGAATCGTTTAAATTAAAAAACTCGTTCCTGAATGAATCCACGTATTGAACGCATTGGCTGAATTAGCGATTCAAATTAATGATTTGCTCTCAAAAGCAAACTCTCTTCTCGCCACCTACTGGTGTAACTATTATGATGAAACGGTATCATAATACATAAATGGACCAGCATAAACAAAAGTCCAAGCGCTGTTTTAATGTTATGTCAACACTCTTAGTCTTAATGAGTTTTAATTAGTCTTGTTTACTTGTTTTTCTGCAAAACATCTAAAAATCTCTCAAACAAGATGCATTTACTTGAGAAGCAACATTGCATAAGATATTAAGACTTGTTTTCAAAGTTGTATCATGAATATAAATGTATTTTGTCCTACTGCACTGACTTTTTTTTCCTTTACTTTAACTGGAAAATTAAACCAAAATATGACATTGCAGTATTCTCGACTGAATGGGTTTCATTTTGTGTACATGAAAAGAAGGATAAGGAAGAGCAGCAAAAATGAGAAGAAGGTTTTGTGGAAAACAGCAGGTGTCATGCAGGACATATTACTATAAAAGCACATGGGACGTGCAGTCACATTACCTGCCGCAGGAGTTCTTGCACACAAATTTCAGGGGATTTCAATCTTGTCACTTCATCATAACAGCTGGCTCTTACTCCCAAAAACACAAGGAAGTGCATGGAGGAGGTTGAAGAGGCTGTGCATTATGGGAGGCATGGTATTCAAGAAAAAGTAAGTGGAAAAGGGGCAATCAAGCCTGGAGAAAAAGAAACTGACAAACGCAACCAGTTCTTCCACTACACCCACTTTAATTGCTAAAAGTTTCTTGAACTGTAGGCCATCTTCCACCATCTTCGACCAAAATTTCAGAGTGACAACAATCCAGACATGCAAATATCTTTTTTTCCCCCAAAGGAATCGTGCACTAACAGGGTTATTTCAGTTCTTTATGGGAACAGATTTAAAGAAATTTAGCATTACAAATGGATCCTCTGCAGTAAATGGGTGCCATCAGAATGTGAGTCCAAACAGCTGATAAAAACCTAACAATAATCCAAGTAATCCACATGACTGTGTTTATAATTAAACAAATTCATAATTAAGGTGTTTTAACTTTAACTCATCAAAATACCATTCCATAATCCATAATAACACTTCCTCCAATGAAAATGTCTATCCACTGTCGTCTCTTTACATAAAAAAATAACAACAACATGTTGGTTTAGAACTGTTTCGGATTGTTTTTGCTTGTAAACAGTGCTTGATCTATGTATAGTTCTCTCCTGATTTAAATTAGATGACTTTTTCACTGGAGAAAGCAATAGTTTAAAGTTAAAAATGTGTTAATGAAGGATTTGTTTCTTACAAACATGCAGTTTTTCACTTAAAGGGGTCATCGGATGCCCATTTTCCACAAGTTGATATGATTCTTTAGGGTCTTAATGAAAAGTCTATAATATACTTGGATTAAAAATTCTCAATGGTAGTGTAAAACAACAACCTTTTTACCATGCCAAAATCATCACATTCTTGTCGAGGCTGCTTTAAATGCAAATGAGCTCTGCTCGCCCCGCCCCTCTCTTCTCTCTGTGGAGTGACGAGCCTGTTTACTTTAGCCACGTTTAGCCGCTAAACTTGCTAACTAGCACATTATTGGTAAAGACGATCGCAAAGATTCTTAAAAAACCCTTATACTCACTTCTGCTGTAAGTGAAGCTGGATCACGAATGATTCGCGCGAACTTAGACGGATATATGTAGATCGGGAGGCGCATTCCCTTCACAAACAAACGTAATCTACTGCATCTTCAGCAGACCAGATGTCGGGAGTAAATGACAACCACTATGTTCATTATTACATCCAGCAACACAACACCTCAATCGCTCAATTGGAGATTTCTTGTCTAATTTACATCACTGCATTGAAACAAAGAGGGCAGACTGTTACAACTGATCTAAGGTAAGACACTCATGTCAATGAACTATTGTGGGAGCGGCCACAACGACAGGCATCTGAGAATGGCTCGATTTGAAAAAGATACATTATTTTTACAGATTAATTAAAAACCACTACATGGATTTTTATCATTATAGGGTAGATTTGTACATACACTGCCAACACATATTAATGTTCAATCAGCATGTTAAAGTGAACTTAGCATCCGATGACCCCTTTAACAAGATGTTAATTGATAGATTGGCAGATTTTTTGTTAAGTTTTTATCAGCTGTTTGGATTCTCATTCTGACGGCACCCATTCACTGCAGAGGATTCATTGGAGAACGTGTTGCCAAAATCACAAAATCTGTTCTGATAAAGAAATAAATTCATCTACTCTCATTTTTGGGTGGAATATTCCTTTAAATATCTTTTTTTTTTTTTTTTTAAATTGATGACTCACAGAAGAAAAACAGCAATTTTATACTCTTTTTAGAAAAAAGGTACAGTTCTGTTACAGGTAAAAGTGAGTACTAATATGTAAATACTAACATGTGCCTTTAAGGTACCAATATATACTTTCAAAGTACTATTTAAAAGCAATTTATAAAAAAACCCCAAAAACCTCCCACTCTGCTCAGTTTGTACGTGAGGCAAAGGGCTTCCTGTAGGGGAAACGTGTGCACTGCATGCAATGCAGCACCTGCTGCTGCTCACATCACCTGCCATGCGCTGGGTTCGCAATCTCACTTCAGCTGATTTACCATCTTCAACTAAACTGTATCATTCACAGTTTACACTTCACTTGTCATCAGCTGCTTAGATGATGCTTTCTAAACGTCGCGTTTTTTAGACGCTTTGAAAGAACCTTAATCATACAGCTCAAAAAACATTTGGCTGATTTATGGTGTGCACAATAAGCCGGGGAAATGAAAATTAGTCCATGTTTGTTTCGTCTTTGACAGAGTTTCTATGCAAGCCATATGGCATCTTTGCACCTGCTCAGGATAAGCATGCATGCAAATAACGATGGCCTGTGGGCATCTAAAAAGAAATGACAGAGCCTATCAGGTAATGCCATATAATTCATAACTAAAAACAAGTTAGTGTAAAGACAGAGATTCACAGAGAGTGAAACTGTACATGCAAATTATGGAGGTTAATGTGAAAATGCAATAGCATTTGATTATTTAAATGCTGTAACGTCCTTTTAGCCAAATAGAAATAGCGAGTGAAACTATGTGTGTGCATAAAGAATAAAAAATTAGAGCGAGATAAATGTAACTGAATCAGCATTGAGGCAAAAAGAATTTTTAAATTCTTATTGATAGTATTTTGGCCTTTCATTTATCTTTAATGTCACATGCCTGCTTCACTCTGGAATAGCCATCGGCCAAACAATGAGAGATGGGTCTCTCTCTCTGACCAAGATGTGTGACACACACTCCTGCTGCTTTCTTTCTTTCTTGGCTTGACCAGTGCAAGTATATATATATATATATATATATATATATATATATATATATGTGTGTGTGTGTGTGTGACCCTGGATGACAAAACCAGTCTTATATATATTTGTAGCAATAGTCAAAAATATATTGCATGGGTCAAAAATGGCAAAAATCTTTAGGACATTAAGTAAAGATTATGTTCCATGAAGATATGATGTCCTATCCTAACAAACCATACATCAACGGAAAAATATTCAGCTTTCAGATGATGTATAAATCTCAGTTTCACAAAATTGACACTTATGACTGGTTTTGTGGTCGAGGGTCATATATATTTATGTGTGTGTGTGATGTGATCTAGGAAAACCCACCACATGGTGAAATTTTTCCTTTTATAGGTCCTATATATTGTGAGCCTGGACCACAAAACCAGTCATAAGGGTCAATTTTTTTTTTAAATTGAGATTTATACATAATCTGAAAGCTGAATAAATAAGCTTTCCATTGACAGGATAGGACAGTAAATAGTTGATAGAATATGGAAAGTTATAACTATATGAAAATACTGAGAAAATCGTGTTTAAAGTTGTCCAAATAAAGTTCATAGCAATGCACATTACTAATCAAAAACTACGTTTTGATATATTTACAGTAGAAAATTAACAAAATATCTTTATGGAACATGATTTTTAATACCATAATCATTTTGGCATAAAAGAAAAATCAATCATTTTGACCCATACAATGTATTTTTGGCTATTGCTACAAATATATGGTACCGTTTTAACATGGTCTCAACAAAAGTATGTCTGTTTATATATATCTAGGAAAACCCATCGGATAAAAAAAACAGTTTTGGAAATGGCCTGAACTCAGCTTTTATATAATACCATATTTGATACCACATAAAAGCTGAGTCACGCAATTTCCAAAACTGTTTTTATTTCATCCATAGCTTGAACAGAACAAAAGTTATCACTATCTGAAGTTGGCTCACTATGATTTTCAAAAACAGAATTTTGAGAAAAACTGCTTTAAAGAGAGGCAATGAAAATAAAAGCACAACAGTCAAGTATCAAAAGTAAGAGTTACTTTACTCTGGTAAAAGACTTATTTTAGTCACTGTACATAATGTAAAAGATCCAAAATGACCCCAAGGAATACACAACACTTGAAAACATTTGAACATTAAGTGAATATCTGTTCATAAAATATCACAGATTACACTGATAATACTGAAGGACCTATGCTGACACAAGTGTTGGATCAGCTGAGAGTCAGCTGATGCAAGCTTGACTAACATGACCTGCTTGATACTCTGAACTTTTGATCACTCCTTGATAGCATGACTAGTGTACCTTGTAGCTTTTTTTATTGCAAAACAAAAAGAAAAACAACAACAAGAAACAGCACTGAAACACAATAACATAAAGAAAAGGAAGGAAAATGAAAAACAACAGTGGCACCTCAATCAGTACAAAAAATATTGTCATAAGCCTTAAAAAACTTGTTATTCTTATTGTTATCAATGAATTTAGAGATTGAACAACAAGCAAAATCTCTGCAAGAAAGACATCAAATCTAGGTAACTTATTGAGAAATTTGGATTTATGGATAAAAAAATGACAATGCAAAACAAAAAAATGAACAAGATCAGTGTAACTTGTAGCTTATGAGTGCAGAGCGCATATGTGACCCTGGACCACAAAACCAGTCATAAGGGTCAATTTTTCAAAACTGAGCTTTATACATCGCATGAAAGCTGAATAAATAAGCTTTCCATTGATGTATTGTTAGGATAGGACAATATTTGGCCAAGATACAACTATTTGAATATATGGAATCTGAGGGTGCAAAAAAAATCTAAATATTGAGAAAATCACCTTTGTGATTGTCACCTTTGAGTTGTCCAAATGAGGTTCTTAATAATGCATATTACTAATCAAAAATTAAGTTTTGATATATTTACAGTAGGAATTTTACAAAATATCTTCATGAAACATGATCTTTACTTAATTTCCTAATGATTTTTGGCATAAAAGAAAAATCAATAATTTTTGCCCCATACAATGTATTTTTGGCTATTGCTACAAATATACCCCAGCGACTTAAGACTGATTTTGTGGTCCAGGGTCACATATGACTACCGTCATTGGACTCCTCCTCCTCCTCTTCTCTCCTACATCTCCAGATGTAAAATAGTCCATTATAATATTGTTTAAGGCACTGACATCACTAGAAGAGAGCATATTAAGGTGAATGAGATCATTTACACGAGCTAAGTAAAAAATCTGCAAAAAAAAAAAAAAAAAAAAAAACTTGGAAATTGTGCATTGATACACCTGGTTTATTTGGATAGGTGAAGTGTCTTTGTAGTAGCGCATGTCATCAAACTAGAGACAGCACCTCTAAACAATGAAACAAGATTTTCAGAGATGATAGAGAAGATGATATAGAATAATAATTTAATGAAAACCCAATTTGGACAAAAAATGACATTGGAACTATATTTTTGAATTTCCTGAAAATGCCCCAGTGTGACATCCGACAGGTTTTCCTAGATATATGTAGACAGACATATTTTTGTTGAAACCATGTCAAAACCAAAACTTGATTTCTAGCATATAAACAGATTTATAAACAGACATATTTTTGTTGAAACCATGTCAAAACAGTAAAAGCCAAGAACCATATATTTGTAGCAATAGCCAAAAATTATATATTTTTTTTTTTATGCCAAAATCATTAGGATATTATTAAGTAAAGACCATGTTCCATAAAGATATTTTGTAAATATCCTAACGTAAATATATCAAAACTTAATTTTGGATTAGTAATATGCATTGCTATGAACTTCATTTGGACAATTTTAAAAGCGATTTTCTCATTATTTAGATTTTTTGCACCCTCATATTCCAGATTTTCAAATAGCTGTATCCTGACCTCAAACCATACATCAACATTTATTCAGCTTTCAGATTATGTATTAATTTCAATTTTAAAAATTTACCCTTATGACTGGTTTTGTGGTCCAGACAAAACCGACCCATTTCGGTGCCGTCTCTTTAAATTATAATGAGCTACTGCTCACCCTGCCCCTCTTTCATCCCTTGTGTATTTGGTGGCATGTTTCCAAACAAAACAAAACTAATCCATCCGTCCTCGGTGGCTTTGATGTCTCTTATGTTCACTTTACATCTAACTACAAAACACCTGCATTGCTTACAAAACATTGTTGGCTACAGCTGCTCAAGTGTGGAGAAAATACCGGATAGCATACAACTGGCTGAGGGCGGAATATGCTAATCTGGGACTGTCCAATGGCGGTTATGGGGTCTGAACAGTATGTCATACTGCTCAGAAAATCTAAACGCTTCATAATTAGTAAATGGATTTTTATCATTGTATGGTGGTTGCATTAGCACACTGATAAGACACATTTATATGCAAACACCATGTAAAGGGAATTTTGCAGCCGATGTCCCCTTTAAAGGTATTTTTAAATACAATTTTTTAAATGAAAACAAAAAAAAAAAAAAAATAATTACATACAAAATAAGTAATTCAAATAAATAAACAAAACATAAAAGCTAGTCTGTGTGTGTGTGTGTTTTAGTGAGCTGTTTGCCTCAGACCAGGGGAATGTTTAACCATTCATTATTATGTTTGCAATTCTGTTTGGTGCCGGTACAGAAATGGCACGCTCCACTTTTATCGCTCTCAGTGAAACTGATTATAAACATGTTATGAAAGAAATCTAGTTTTTTATACTGGGTAGGGGGTCACTGGGTCTGTAAAGGACGAAATCCCACTGCAACACAATGTTATTGAATAATGCTGACGTTGCGGGGCTTATTCAATAAACATCACCAAGAATCCCTCCTGCAAGTCAGCAGAAATCCCACACATCCTCTGAGTAATTCAAAATAGACTTAATAGCCCACCTCTCTGAGGATATATTCAGATAAGACTTCCTTTCTATATTGACACATCTTGCATACAGATTCCCTCCTTAATTAACCTATCCATCACATAATGGCATTTTCTTTGACAGCATAACAAAACATGAACAGTCCTTGCCCTTGATCTCCTGGCAATGATTGTGTTACAAGCAGGTAATTTGAAATTATTTCACGTTTAAATGAGATAATCCACACTCATCTTTTGATTCAATGACAACATGAATAAGCAAATGATCTTTGACATTTGGTTTGATAACCTCATTGAAACTACATTCTTCATTAACCAAAGGTCAAATAAATTTCAGCTCCAAAGACAAATGTTCAACACGGTCTGGACAAGACAAACAGGAAGCACCATACATTAGCACAAACTCATTAATAAACAGCCGTAGAGTCTGTGTGCTTGCATTTATGTGTTTTGCATGGCTAATATGTATTTTCCACCTCAATGAGCAGTACACACACATCACTGCACTGCATATCAGCACAATGCAACATGTACATGACGGCAGGTGCACCACTATTCCTCCGTAGCAGAGTGACTGCTAAATAAACGGCTTCTGCTATTCTTAGCTCTATTCATGCCATATCAGTTAATTCACAATAATGCTGAATGCTTGTGCTGTTAGCAGTTAGAGTACTGCTGTCTGGCAACAAGTCAAGCTCTTTATTACACTCGCATCAAATGGCCTTTCATGTGCGGAGGGGAAAACCAAATAAAACACAGTAAGCCCTTGAAACAAATATATTCAGTCTTACTGCACGTGTTATTCACTCAGTTTGTTCTAAAATAATATGTAGAAAGAATATTAAGCATGACATCAATATTGTAAACATGGAGAAAGGATGAAAATCTCCAAAAAAGGCACACTGACACATTTATTTTTAATGAGGAAAGTCCGATTTGTGACCTGTTCACTCACGAATCAAACTGAACTGGTTCTCGAATTCCACCCCTGGTGAAAAACCAGCATATACTGGTGGGTATGTTTTGATGCTGGGATGCTGGTTAGGTAAGCTGGTCCTTTGCTGGTTTATGCTGGTCCTTTGCTGGTTTATGCCGCTCCTACACCAGCATAAACCAGCTAAACCAGCAAAGGACCAGCTTAAACCAGCATCAAAACATACCTAACCAGCATCAAAACATACCTACCAGCATCAAAACATACCTACCAGCATATGCTGTTTCTTTCACCGGGCACTCAATGATTTTTATAACAATATCAAGAATAAAATCAATGAAAGGTACAATTTACTGAAATTTCATAAGGTCAGAGGCTCTCAGACACTAAAAAAAGACAAAATTCATGATTAATGAGAGAAGCAACCGATGTCCGCATCATAAACGAATCATTCTTTTTATTCGAATCTTCTTAATGATTCAAACGGTTCTGTCGCAGCGGTTCACTGCTGAATAAGTGAATCATGGCACATTTCAGACTTTTTGCCAAACAAAGCTGTCGTATTTCTCTATAAGACTTGTAATATCGATCACTGGTCGTATATATGGACTGCATTAATGAAACTTTTATGGTGCTTTTAGATATTATGGACGGCTCGGCTTAGACTATTCGCTTTCATTAGAGTCAGGGTGCGATTTGTGAAAAAAGCAGAGCAGGGGATGCTACTGAAAAGTTTTTCTCTCTCCATAGGCGGAAGTTGACCCAACTCCAGTAAGGCTGTAATCTACATAACCTAATGTTAGTGTAATCTGTTACCAATGCACATTATAAACCCGTCTTTTTAGGTAAGTACCAAATTATGAGTGTCATGTCATAAAATGCTATTCAAACAATGAATAAACTATATAGAGAAAGCGAGCAAAGAAGACAGTATCAACTGATCTTTTTGAAACTTTGAATCAGTTAAACCACATCACAAAATTATTCACAGTTTCGAAGCGCTCAAATCGGAATTGAATCATTTGATTCAGAACGGAACTTCAAAGTGCGAATCATTTGATTTAGATCGGGAACGGGTTTGCGAGATATTTTTATCTCCACTGGGGATAAAAATAATTCAGCAGAGGCAGGGATCTATAGACCAGAGGGGGAGAAATACCCCCCTCTGAATTTGGAACCACATGCACTGTAAAAAACAACTTAAAATAATTTGTAACCTGGCTGCCTTAAAATTTTGAGTTCAGTCAACTCAAAAAAAGTTTATTCAACTTGAAATGTTAAATGACAACTAAGCTAAGTGACAACTTAGATATTTGAGTTGAATCAACTTAAAATTTTAAGGCAGCTGGGTTACTTACCCATCTGTTAAGTTTAGCAAACACAAATATCTAAGTTGTTACTTAGTACAACCTAACATTTCAAGTTGACTAAACTTATTTTAGTTGACTGAACTCAAAATTTTAAGGCAGCAGAGTAACAAATTATTTTAAGCTGACTCAACAAATTGTGTTTTTTATTTTTTACAGTGTGCTTCTCTAATTATTCCTGTCATGGAAAGATTTGGTAAAAATAATAAGAGCAGTATATTATACACTTATTAATTTATTTATTTTAACCAAAATGCGGTTCCGAATTCATCATGTTTTTTGCCAGAGGCATGGATGAGAAAGTTATTTACAGGCGTTTTTAGAATTATGTTATGTTATATGTTATGTTATGTGTTATATTGGAACAGGAAACCGGGCCTTCTGTGAGCTTTTTTTAAACGGTAGGTCTACTCTAGCATAGGCTGGAGTTCATACTAGGCCTATATTAGTCACACTGTGATTCGTATGCATGTTCCATGCTAATATGTCTTGAAAGGATAACCTCCAATAGCCCTTCTAAATCCCACTAAACACCATAAGATAAGGCCACCATTCTGACTTTCTGAAAAGTGTCCACAGGCATAACGGCTGACAGGCTGACATGCTGCCGCTCTCACCACAGACAGCGCGACGTGTTTACTTCTCCTATCGGGAATGTCTCCCCCACTTTATGAGGCTGTCGCTTGGCTTTATTTAAAGAGCCGCCTCTCCGTTCTGTCACCGATGGCTTGTGATTTTTCATTGTGATAGCACAAAATTAACTTCTGCGTGATGAGCAGTGCGGTGTAACATACCTAAATGCAGAGCCAGTTTTATTTACAGGGAACGGGCCGACATGAATAGCAATGAAAGCAAACCTGGAGGCTTTTACTCGCTTTAAGTTGCAGAGCTGTGGTGAAATATGAATCAAAGAATTGAAAGAGGACAGGTGCGAACACTTTATGAAGCTGGCGCTGAAGCTGATCTAGTGTGCTTTGATATGGTACAAAATGATCAAAAGTTATCGTGGCATTCCCTATCTTGCGATTTACTCGACTTCATTTGCATTCCTTTGATTCGGAAATGGTCTGTTTGTTTGTGAGACATCTTATTCACACAAAACTGCCTCAATACAGACATAGTTCTGCCTCCTGTTCACAGCAACCCAGTTGTAAAACCACAAAAATGGGATTTGATATCATTCAGGTTTAATTATTGACTATAAATGACGTAACAGCAGCTGACTGTACTGGAAATTGTTAATGTATTCCAGGTATTTCAGTCAATGACTAAGCAACTAGATCCCGTGATATTACAAGTGACTCAACTGAATGACTTTCTTATTCTGTTTAATACTGGAATGAAATATTACCAAACAAAACTAATCTGAACCTAGAGAGTTATTATAATATTGAGATGTTCAGCCAACTATATTACAGTGTCAGGGCTGGAATAGTGAAGATGGAAACTTATCCTTGGGACAGAGGGCTTAAAATTAAACGTAATATCATCTTATTTATCATCATGAATAAATATGACAAGGTGAATATAAAGGTCCCTAAGGTTCTCAGACCTGGATTTATTAAAAATAATGAAGTGTTCTATTATAAATGGGCATGAATAAGCCAAAAACACAAAGAAATACATAAACACGTTTGTTCAGATGAATGATAAAGTCCTCTTTTTTTGTTTTGTGTTGATCTGCATCTCCCATTTGCTCTTTTTACATTGACTATCACTCTATATAGACTCATACAATCAAATACAACAATCATTTCCCAAATATTTATTACAATATATACTGATAAATTGAACATTGACTTCAATTATATGAGGTGACTATATGCTTTCAACTGATTACCTATTGAACTGTCACCAACTGAACTGCAGTGGTCAAACTATTTAAAATATAGTGAATTAAGCTACAAACTTGATCATAATGCACAATGTTTCCATCTAACATGAATTTTGAGGTGCAGCTTCTCTTATTAATGGAGTGTTTCACTAGCTAACAGTAAACTGGTTACCTCATCTGAATGTGTTCATAGATTAGTGTTGGATGTTAGGCTATCTTTGGAATGGAAATATGGATATTTTATTTGTAAACATCATACATTTTTCAGTTATTTCAGTTAATGCCATAAAACTAGCAAGTTAATGAGGAATATGAGAAAAGAGGAATAGACAAACTGATTCATTTGAGTGAGTCATTTATGCTAGAAATGCTGCAATCGATTCAAACTTGTGACTTCAATCATTCAGTTTAATCCATTCACTAGCAAAAAACAGATCAAAAGAGCCACTCATTGTCGGGTTCACAAATCTTTTATATTCAGACTGGGACCTCGGAATGTGATTTGCAAATCATTTGATTCAGATAGTGACTTTGGAGCAGGTTTGTGAATCATCCATGCTCTGAGTCCTGATCTGGTTTGCGAATCATTTGTTTCAGTTCAGCACTTCAGAGCGGGCTCGCGGATCTTTTGATTCAGATCGGGACTTCGGAATGTGATCCACAAATCATTTGATTCAAATAGGTACTTTAGAGTGGGTTGGTAAATCTTTCGATTTAGATCGGGACTTTGGAATGCGCTTCACAAATCATTTTATTCAGATCGGGATTTTGGGGTGTGATTCACAAATCAGTTGATTGGAACTTCACATATCATTTGATTTCGATCGGAACTGCAAAGCGGGTGTACAATCATTTGATTCAGTTCAGGAGCGGGTTTGCAAATCGTGCTCCGAAGTCCAGATCTGAATCAAATGATTTGCGAACCTGCTCCTGAACTGAATCAAATGATTCACGAACATGCTCTGAAGTTCCAAATAATTTTATTTAGATTGGAACTTCGGAGCAGGTTCGGGAATCATTCGGGAATCCTGATCTGGTTCGCAAATAATTTGATCGGAACTTTGCGTATCGCGAATCATTTGATTAGATCAGAACTCGGAGCAGGTTTACAAATCATTTGTTTCAGTTCAGGACTTCAGAGCGGGTTCACAAATCGTGATTCAGATCGAGACTTCTGAGCATGATTTTCAAATCACTTGATTCAGATCGGTACTTCAGAGCAGGTTTGTGAATCTTTTGATTAAAATCAGGACTTCAGAGCTCATTTCGCAAATTATTTGATTCAGATCAGGACTTCGGAGCAGGGTTGTGAATCTTTTGATTCAGATCGGGACTTCGGAGTGTGATTCACAAATTACTTGATTCAGATCAGGACTTCGGAATGGGTTTGTGAATCTTTTTATTCAGATCAGGACTTTGGGGCATGATTCGCAAATTATTTGATTGGAACTTCCGTGCATCACAAATCAGTTGATTTGTCATTTGAGACTTTGAAGTGTATTTACGAATCATTTGATTGGAACTTTGCATATCATTTGATTTAGATCGGATTTTCGGAGCAGGTTCGCAAATCATTTGATTCAGTTCAGGAGCGGGTTTGTGAATCTTTTGATTCAGATCAGGACTTTGGGGTGCAATTCGGGAATCATTTGATTGGAACTTTGCATATCGCAAATTATTTGATTGGAACTTCACATATTGTGAATCATTTAATTTAGATTGAGACTTTGAAGCGTATTCACAAATCATTTGATTGGAACTTCACATATCATTTGATTTAAATCAAATCTTATGAGTGGGTTCAGGAATCATTTGATTCAGTTCAGGAGTGGGTTCGCAAATCTTTTGATTTAGATTGGGACTTCAGAGCAGGTTCACAAATCTTTATTTCTGATTTCTTTTCTTTATTAAACAATAGAAAACATCAAACCATTAAGGCAGTACAAAAATTACCAAGGTTTTAATGTGGTAAAATTGTAGTACCATGTTTTCTGTAAACCACAGTTTACAGTTTGATTAACCTATGGTTAGTGTAGCAACACCATGGTGAATTTGTGGTCACCATGGTTTAACTATAGTAATCATGTTGTTGTTGTTTTTTTTTTTTTGTTTTTTTAAGTAAACCCATTGATAATTTTCATAAGGGATGTGTTGCCAGGTTTTAAAACAAAATCCACTTTAAGAGGATACATAGGATAAATACAGTGATGCAGTTTTGACTGCTGTAGGATTAATAGAACTTTGGATAGTTTCCATGTACTTAGATCAACTTAAGAGAAAAATAAGAGAAAAAAGAAATAAGAGGTTTAGAGCTCACTTCAGTGTCTAACTTAGATTATTATTATGGCCATAAGCTTTTTGTGAAATTTGGATGAACTCATTAATCTGTTGTTTGACCTCTTCAAATTTAAGGAAAGAACTATAGTTTCCAAAGTAGGACATTGCTTATGATTATCAAAGGGCATAGAATTTAGTAGGGACGCTGTGTCATGTCCCTACCAATATCCAGTCCCTAGCATTAATTTTGATCAAACAATTAAATGTCCGTTGTCTGCCGTTATGTCCCCCCCAATGTCAATATCAAACCTACGCCCTTGGCATTTAGAATAAAGGATATATACAATGTATACATAACAGGCATCTGAAAGCATTAATGTGCCTTGCATAATGAGAAATGAAATCTGTTTTAATAAAAGTCAACCCAGGGGACATAAAAGTGCCCACAGTTGAACAAACACATATAATAAACAGCCAAATGGCAAATGAAAACACATGTCCTCCTCATGTTTCTTAAGAGAGGACATCTCATGTCATGAGTCATGACCCATCACAGTCTAACACTGCATGTGGAGTGACAGCCATTTGTCAGACGACATTCAATACAAGAACCAGACGGGAAACCAGGCTGTTATTTACATCCTACACTCTCTGGGTTTGCCATTTAGTTGGACTATTACTGTTCATGTTTTATAGAGGCCACATTTCAAATTGGATGTAGATGTGCTTGTGGTCACCCACTCGCAGATCTCAAAGCAATGCAAAGAGAATTGCGAATTATTGTGTTTAAATGTGTTATTCATTCACAGCAGACAGTTCAAATGCTGCAGGTTCAAACTGTCATGCATAATGACAATTTTCAAAATAAATTCACGTCTGGTTACTTATGCATCATGCAGAGTGCCAGCAGTATCAATACAGTTGTTTTTAGAATAACTGAAGGCACTGCAACACATGGCATAGTGTCTAAGACGATCTATAGTTGTACTGCTCATCACAAGTTTTGGACAGACAGCCCTATTTTCAAACAGAATATTTTTACATGTGGGAATGATGTAACTTTAGCTTTTACAGTTGAAATGTTAAAACTTCACCTGACTACACAAATAACTGTTATTATGACACACAAAATACCAAACAGTCATGATAAACACTCAACAGACAGCAAAACATAATGGCAAACTAGCAAACTGGTGCGTACAGAAAAGAGCAGGAAACCAATGCTGAGAAAGTCATTCAAAATAAAAGACAATAGACATTATCAAAATAAAAGACCAACAATTAAGCAAAAGTTAAAATCTGTAACATGCATAATTAAATGTCATTTTACATTTTAAATAATTACGTTTCTGCAAATAGATGACTGGTTGTAATTTTAAAAATTATTTTAAAAAATGAGGAAAAATATACTTAAATTTTAAACATTACAATACGGCATTAAAATACTGTTTAAAATGAAAATGCATTATACATTTAATAAAATAATTAATTTGATATTTAATTATATTTCTAAGTTATATACACAGCCACACTTGTAGTTTTATATAATTTTAAATAATATTTGTAATATTAGAATATATTAGTAATGCATTTAATATCAGTATATTATTTATTATATAGTTTTTAAATTTTTATTTTTTGTACAGTGCCTGTGAATTTTTAAAAGTATATATTTAAATGTATATATTTTAAATTACAATTTATATATAAGTAATAAAATAATTAATTTTATAATTTAATTATTTTCTAATTTTATAAATTATAAAAGTTGGACACACAGACACACTTATATTTTTATATAAAAAAGATATTTAACATATCTTTAATATTATAATATATTAATAATGCATTTGAAATCAGTATATTATATATTGTATAGTATTTAAATAATTATGAAATAATTTGTACCCAAATAATTTTTGGTAAAGTACTTGTGAATATTTTATTACATAGTATTTCATATAAATAAATAAATAAATATTGCTATCTCTCTCTCTCTATCTATCTCGCTATCTATCTATCTATCTATATATATATATATATATACATACATACATATATACATACATACATATATAAAATATATTATAATATTACTTTAAATTATTATTTAAAATGACATTATTCCATTCATTTTTATATATTTAATAAAATAATTTAATATTTAATGTTTAATTATATCTCTAATTATATAAATTATAAAAGTTGCACAGGCACAACTTTTTATTTTAAATAATATCTTCAATATTTTAAAATATTATATTAGCAATACATTTAAAGCCAGCATTGCTGCACATTTAAAGTCAGTATATTACATACATTATATAATTTTAAAATAATAATTAAATAATTTTTACCCATTTTTTTGTAAAGTACTTGTGAATTTTTGTTATTAGATCGTATTTTAGTACGTATGTACTAAAGTATGTCTTTATAGTTCAGGTATTAGTTTTCTTTTTTCAGTACGAAACCTAAAAGCTGCAGGTCTAAAGTTTCACGACATAAACTCCTATTGCTTGTAATCTCAGCCGAGTTCATAGAAAACCACACACGCATGTATTGACAGTGAGGCCAATGCGTCTGACAGCCCCTGAAGACCCATCATCATGTTCATTCATACGCTGTCATATGAATAGCGTCGCTCTGTGCGACCAGTCCATCTGACACACCGCCGCTGCAGCTCAAAACCTCTCAACCCTTTGCAGGCATAAAAATAGAGGAGACTGTTTCGGACTAATCCTTTTAATAGAGCTCTGTAAACTGCATAGACTTACAAAAATACTCTCAACCAAATGCCTTAAATATGAGAATCAAGCTAAAGCTCCTCTTATCTCCTGTCACGGGGAGGTGGATGGCGGCACGGTCTCTGACATGGCTGCCATGTATTTTACGGTGAATGAGATTTAACGTCAGTCTCGGCGCGAAATCGCTTTCACACGTCTGATGTGCAGAGGAGGCAATGCCTGCACTCGTGCAGCGGTAAAGATAACAAACTGTCTGCGCTTTCACCTCACATCACGCTCAATTAGATAGTAGTGGAGCTCAACACTGGCTGTCTACCCATCTAGCCCATAACAAATATGCGATATATCAGAGGCCAATATATTTCATGATTTTGTTGGAATCTTAATAATCCATAATAACCCTCCCTCTAGTGAAAAATCCATCTCCTGTTGGCCTCTCACATCAAAATCCTCCGAAATATTTGTTTTAGAACGGTTTCGGACTGTTTTCACAATGGTATCTGGTTTGTGCATATTTCTCTCCTGATTCAGACAAGACGACTTTTTCACTGAAGGCGGCAACATTATGTATAGAGGACTCGTAAAAACTCTTAATGATAAATTTGTTGAATATAAACACACAGCTTGGACTCTGTTTGGACTCTCATTCTGACGGCACCCATTCACTGCACAGCATCCACTGGTGAGTAAGTGATGTAATGCTAAATTTCTCTAAATGTTAACTAAGGAACAAACTTTTCTCAATCTTGGATGCCCTGGGGGTGAGTAAATTTTACAAATTACCATTTTTAGATGAAGTATTCCTTTAAAACACCAAAAAGTATGACCAGGATTACTTGACTTACAGTGCCTTGCGAAAGTATTCATACCCCTTCATGTTGCTGCTATGCTTTAAATTGCCTTTTTTACATCAATCTACACTGCATTTGCCATAATGACAAAGCTAAAAACAGGTTTTTAACATCTTTGCAAATTTATTTAAAATAAAAAACTTAAATTATTCCATTGCATAAGTATTCATACCCTTATCTGGGACAGCTGAAATTTAGCTCAGGAGCATTCATATTACTTGTAGATGTTACTACACCTTCGAGTGAAGCTAACCTGTGGCAAATTCAACTGAATGAGTATGATTTGGAAAGGACACATATCTTAATAAAATGTCAAACAGCTGAAAATGCATATCAGAGCAAAAACCAAGCCTTGGGGTAAAAAAAAAAAACAAAAAAAAACAAACTACCTATAGAGCTCAGAAACAGGATTGCATCAAACCACACATCTGGGGAAGAGTTCAGGAAAAATTCTGCTGCATTGAAGGTTCACAGAAGCATGCAGTCTCCGTTACGCTTAATGGAAGACGTCTGAAACAACCAGGACTCTTCCTAGAGCTGGCCTCCTGGCCAAACTGAGCAATTGATGGAGAAGGGCTTTGGTTAGACTGGTGACCAAGAAGCTAATGGAAACTCTAGTTGAGCTCCATGATCATATGTGGAGACAAGAGAAACCTACAGAAGGACGAACATCGCAACAACACTCCAACCATCTGGGCTTCATGGCGGTGTGGTAAGACTCAATCCTCTCCTCAGTGAAAACACATGAAAACACACTCGGCATTGGCCAAAAAAGCACCTAAAGGACCCTCAGACTGTGAGAAACGAGATTCTCTGATCTGATGAACCTCAATTCCAAGCATCAAGTTTGAAGAAAACCAGGCACTGCTCATCACCTGCAGAGTACCATCCTAAAAGTAAAGTGTGCTGGTAGCAGCCTCATACTGCGGGCTGTTTTTCAGCAGCAGGGACTGAGGAACTCGTCAGAGTAGAAGGAAAGCTTAACACAGCAAAATATAGAGATAGCTTTAATGAAATCACAGTCCAGAGCATTCGGAATCTCAGACTGGCCAGAAGGTTCACCTTCCAACAGGACAGCGACCCTAAGCGCACAGCAAGAGTGGCTTACAAACAACTCTGTGAATGTCCTTGAGCAGCCCAACCAGAGCCTGGGCTTGAACTCAATCAAATATTTCTGGAGAAACCTGAAAATGTGCATCTGCCCCCATCCAAGCTGACAGAGTTTGAGAGGTAAAGAAGTAAGGAGAAGAAAGGCAGATAACTGCCAAATGCAGATGTGCAAAGCTTGTTGCACCATACCCAAAAAGACTTGAGGCTGTAAAGGTGCTTTGTCATTATGGTGTATGGAGTGTAGATTGTTGTGGGGAAAGTAATTTAAAGCAATTCAACATAAGGCACTAACTTAACGCAAAAAGAAATGAAGGGGTATGAATACTTTCGCAAGGCATTGTACATCACTCACACAGCTTGTCCACATCTTTAACCGGAAATGCATTATTTACACTGGCAGCAGCTGATATTGCTCCTTTTGAGCCAGGGTTTTATCAGAAGAGTATGTAAATATGGAGATATGAATGCTGAAAAAAAATCTAAAAGTCAGAACAGAATATTCTTCCTAGTCACCGTTTTCAATGAAAAAATCTCTGTGCTGTTGTGTCATCCCAGAAACAATCCTCATGCACACCACAAACTGCTATAAAGACGTTTAATGCCAGTGGGGAAACGGTTGGGGAGTTAAATCACCTTGTATCCTGTCCTACCCAAGAAAACACCTCTCAGTTCACATTTCATGGTTGAGCGATATAATCTTTTTTCACTCCAAATGTGCTGAGTTTCCTTTCAAGCTCAGCTGCTGAGACTGTTTCTCCGCATTAACGTCACAGAGTAAACACATTTCAGAAGGTCACTGTCAAAACTTTCCTTTATTCTTTCAAGTTCAAAATTGTGAAAGTTTTACCGTCTCTAAGAGTCATCAAATCCATTTGATTTTAATCTGTAACCTTCACTGTCCATCTCCCACCAAATTATGACTGCAATGCTGATAACATTTCTATTAGCTTTCTATTGGTGTGGAAACAAGTGTCGCCGTCACCAGGATGTTCGAGATCTTGACAGTAGCCCATACGGCATAATGGATCAGATGCCTGAAGAGGAGATATTAGCAGGTCATCCTCTGTTATTTAGGCCTCTCAGAGTTACTGAGAAGAGCAATATTTCATATTTGCAGAAACTGAAGAGGAGAACAGTGTGTGCTCAGAATGAGAAGAGTCCATTTTCGATTCCATCTTTATGGAGTCTTGAGGGCTGTTTCAGAAATGGGCATCTGCCCCCAGACTGTCAGAGTGTCAATGGACAATATCTGTTGAACCTCAACAGTGCCTCCAAAATTACCTAGAAGTCAAAGCATTCAATGAAACACTTTTGTACTCACATTATATAAGCTTAAAAAATGTGAATCAGAGAAAAAAAACAGCTTCACTAAGGAAGCTGACGTTCATTTTAGTGGCCAAAATACAATGTCAGTCTGTACTTTAGTGGTATAGATTTTTGAGTGAATCTTTCTGCAGGTTACATTGTTCTGCCAGTAGGTGGAGACGAGTTTTCACTCTTTATCTGTGATTCATGGAATCGTTTATCCAACCGATTCGTTTAAAAAGACGATTCATTCGAAAACAACTGATGAGTGTTGCTAAGAGACGCTCAAGTGCAAGAGTTCATTTCGCAGTGGATTCGTTTGAAATTATTTTCGCTGACGGAGCAAAATTAGATAAAGTAAACTGTTTCTGAATGGAAAGATACTTTATGTTGTTGTTTTGTTTAAGGATATGCTGTGTTAGAAAAGCGTTGTCGAACTTGCAATCATGCTGTAGGTCGTAGCACTCGCTCATGTGATAAAAACAGTGTATGACTAGAAATAAATGCTTAATTACAAATATATATATATATATATATATATATATATATATTTATGAGGAGAAGTGTGATGTAAATTCACTACAAAATGTAAATCTCCACATAATAGCCTACATACATTAGCAGTCAAAAGATTGGTAATGTTTTTTTAAAGTCTCTTCTGCTCACCAAGCCTGCATTTATCTGTTACAAAATACAGCAAAAGCAGTAATATGGTGAAATATTTTTATTTAAAATAACTGCTTTCTATTTGAATATAGTTTAAAAGAGTTTATTCCTATAATCAAAGCTACATTTTCAGCTTCGTTACATCAGTCTTCACTGTTACATGATCCTTCAGAAATCATTCTAATATGCTGATTTGCTGTTCAAGAAAAATGTATTATTATTATTATTATTAATATTTGAAACAGTTGAGTACTTATTTTTCCGGATTCTTTAATGAATCAAAAGATCCAAAGATCAGTATTTATCTGAAATAAAAAGATTTTGTTATATTATACACTATACCATTCAAAAGCTTGGAGTCAGAATTATTTATTTATTTATTTATTTTTAAATTATAGAAATGAATACTTTTATTTAGCAAGGATGCTTTAAATTAATCAAAAGTGATGGTAAACACATTTACAATGTTACAAATAATTTCTATTTCAGATAAATGCTGTTCCTGTGAACTTTCCATTCATGAAAGAAACCTTAAAAATTCTACTCAGCTGTTTTCTACTTAATAATAATAATAGTTTTTTTTTTTTTGAGCAACAAATCAGAATATAATGTGTCTAGAGTAATGCTGTTAAAAATTCAGCTTTGAAATCACAGGAATAAATTACATTTTAAAATATATTCAAATAGAAAACAGTTCATTTAAATAGTAAAAATATTTCACTGTTTTTGCTGTACTTTGGATAAAAAAAATGCAGGCTTGGTGAGCAGAAGAGACACCTTTAAAAAAAAACATTAAAAATCTTACTGTTCAAAAACTTTTGACTGGTGATGTATAGGATAACAAAAAAAAAAAGGCAACTTCATATTAATATTCAGTTCCAATCATCCTGACAGGATATGAATACCTTACAGCTAGTCAGCACTTTACAATAAAGTTCATTAGATAGCATTTGTTAATCTTAGTTAATGTTAATTTCAGCATTAACTAATGCATTATTAAAATCACAAATTGTTTTAGTTAATGCACTGTGAACTAACATGAACAATGCATGACTGTATTATTAACTAACTAACAAAGATGAATAAATACTGTAATAAATGTATTGTTCATTGTTCATAATACATCAACTCATATTAACAAATGAAACCTTATTGTAAAGTGTTACTGTCTATGCAAAAAAAAAAAATAGATTTGGGAATACAATATATCTAAAAAGAAATAATTCTCACGTTATACCCTTACCATTATCATTTTTCTCTTTTAAATTTACCCTCAAAAGTAGTATGATTAAAACACTACCTGAAATCCTATCAGATAATTCTGTTTGTTCACGTCTGATCACACTGTAGAAAGATAATGGTTATGTAACCATCTTATCGTTTATAGCTCTATACGAGTTATTCATCTCCATTTCAGTATCATTAGAGAAAATTCTGATGATTGCAGGTTCTGGGCGCACAATAAATCTCTGTCACAATACAGATCACTTTCAGTTCCAGGGGCACAGGAACAGTCGGCAAGTGTGGGGGTCACATTATAAACCTCACCAGCCACTCTTCACTAGGATGACACGATTATATACATTTACAAATGCAAAATGTTTGAAAGTACACTTCTAAACTTAATTTTAAAGCTGAAACAGTGGCGCAGGCGACGTCAAGGTCACAGGGTTTGATTTCCGGGGAATGCATAAACTGATATAATGTACACTTTGAATGCAAATGTAAGTCGCTTTGGATAAAAGTTCCTGCCAAATGCAAAACGCAAGCCCTAAAACTGAATAAAAATGTGTGTTTTTTTTGTAAACGACAACTTTTCTTTCATTGTTTTGTCTTCTCTCCTCAGGAAGTTTACTTTCTGTCAGCGACTGACTGCACAATGCCAGGCATGCGGGTCATGAATATTAATTGCATTATGTGATGTTCGCCCCAACTTATTTTTTGAAAGGCAGACGTCGAGCGCTGGTGGGATTACTGGTTATCGCTTGTGCATTAGTGCAGCACACATCTAAAAACCGGACACCGTCCTTTGAGAAAACAGGGGCGCGATATAATTGTGTCAGATTGTTTGCGCCCTGCAGAAGTCGTCGACGCGACAGCAGGTTGGATCTCAGAAGCCATCTTGACTGATGAGCCAGAATGAGGCTAATTGAATTGAGGCATAAATCAGCAGATCAGATGAGTGAGGCTGAAAAAGAACTGAAGTTTGGCTCGTGAAGATGAGATTTGGCTCACGCCCGATCTGGGAAGGAGATGATTTGAAGGTACAGCGGGCCATCTGAGAGGGACATCTCTCCTCCCACTAGTCTGGAGGAGAAGCGAGCGCTGAGCTGTTCCATTTATCATGTCCCTCGCACCCCACTTGCTGCCATCTTCATTTCTAGACACGGAGTTAAAGTGGCCCAAATACACTGAAGCAGATGGCCAGAACCATTGGCATCCGGCCCTGGTCACCTCAGACGACAGGCTGTTTATGTCCAGCTGCCCTGATCTCCACTTTTGCTCCAGTGGTGCGTTCTTTCTCTGGTCTGCAGCATCTGCTTTACTTCATAGTCCTTCTTTTGGTGACCCTGATTCTTCCTCCAGTTGCCTGTTTGATGACATCATTCCAGCGAAACACCAATAGGTATGTCACACAAGCCCTCAAAGCAGGACACTCAAAGTAATTTAGACACTTCAAAAAGCTCTGTTTTGAAACATGGCACCAAAAAGCCATTTCTTTTTGAACTGGTTCAATGCATTCAAGGAGATGCGATTTCCGGAAGGACACAGTAAGTGGAAATATTTTTTGTTCAGATTGCTCTGGTTGGCTCAAAAGGGAGACAGATGCAAAAAGTTATTTGTTGGCAAACTGGGGCGACTTAAACCTCACATTGTCCTCTTGCACAACAAAAAACACAAGCTTAGAAATATAGCATTTCTTAGAAATAAAAAGATTTGTATGAATGAAAAGTCACGCAGTGGCAGTCTGACTGGGAAAATAACATAATATGTGTCAACCCGTTCCATCTTCCTGATCAAATGTAGCAGATGGTTGTAAGGGTGACCAGGTATTTGACAGAGTAATAAAACAAAACAAAAAGTGGTCTGCGAGCAGACAATAAATAAATGTATTAACGTGACAGGGGTTTTTAAGCAGACTGACGGTTCATACATAAAAAGAACAGAAAGGTTTTAGAACATGTCTTCTGTATTCTATTCCACTTGATCCTCTCTGTTGTAACAAATAAAGAAATGCAGTTTTGTTCATGACGTAAATGACTTACATGTATTTAACTATATATATAAACCAAGAGCAAAACAGAACAACTAGAGAACCAATGACATGACAAGATTCATAGACTAGAGGTAAAAGACTTAACAAGACAATTAACCAATTGCAGAACCAGAATTAACAAATAGGAGGAAACAGGAACTGTAAAACAGCAAGACCTTACCCTCATAACTAAAAAGGTCAAAAGTTTACATATACCTTTCAGAATCTGCAAAATGTTAATTATTTTACCGAAATAAGAGGGATCATACAATATCCATTTTATTTTTTATTTAGTACTGACCTGAATAAGATATTTCACATAAAAGACGTTTACATATAGTCCACAAGAGAAAATAGTTGAATTTATAAAAATGACCTTGTTCAAAAGTTTACATACACTCGATTCTTAATACTGTGTTGTTACCTGAATGATCCACAGCTGTTTTTTAAATTTTTTTAGTAATTGTTGTTCATGAGTCCCTTGTTTGTCCTGAATAGTTAAACTGCCTGCTGTTCTTCAGAAAAATCCTTCAGGTCCCACGCATTCTTTGGTTTTTCAGCATTTCTGTGTATTTGAAGAACCCTTTCCAACAATGATTGTATGATTTTGAGATCCATCTTTTCACACTGAGGACAACAGAGGGATTCATATGCAACTATTACAGAAGGTTCAAACACTCACTGATGCTTCAGAAGGAAACACGACGCATTAAGAGCACTGTAAAAAATAAACACAATTTGTTGAGTCAGCTTAAAATAATTTGTTACCCTGCTGCCTTAAAATTAAGTTCAGTCAACTAAAATAAGTTTAGTCAACTTGACATGTTAAGTTGTACTAAGTAACAACTTAGATATTTGTGTTTGCTAAACTTAACAGATGGGTAAATATCAAATATCTAAGTTGTCACTTACTATAATTTAACATTTCAAGTTGAATAAACTTTTTTTTGAGTTGACTGAACTTAAAATTTTAAGGCAGCCAGGTTACAAATTATTTTAAGCTGACTTAACAAATTGTTTTTTTTTTTTTTACAGTGCAGGGGTGAAAACTTTTGAACAGAATTTTGCCTAAATATCATATTTTTTTTCATTTAGTACTGCCCTTCAGAAGCTACAGAAAATACTTACTTTTAAATTTAAAGTTAAATGTTTTCACCCCCGGCTCTTAATGCATCGTTTATTCTTCTAAACATCAGTGAGCGTTTGAACTTTCTGTAATAGTTGCATATGAGTCCTTCAGTGTGAAAGGATGGATCTCAAAATCATACAGTCATTGTTGGAAAGGGTTCAAATATACAAAAATGCTAAAAAAAACAAAGAATGTGTGGAACCTGTAGGATTTTTCTGAAGAACAGCAGGCAGTTCAACTGCTCAGGACAAACAAGGGACTAATGAACAACTATCACTAATAAAAAACAAACAAACAAACAGCTTTTTTCGGAGTACTTTTTTATAAATTGAACTATTATTTTCTCTTGTGGACTATACAGTACGTAAACACCTTTTATGTGAAATATCTTATTCAGGTTAGTACTAAATAAAAAATAACATGCATTTTGTATGATCCCTCTTATTTTGGTAAAATAATGAACAGTTTGCAGATTCTTAAAGGTGTATGTAAACTTTTGACCTCAACTGAATATAATTTTTTAAAAACTATTTTATAGGCACATCTACAAATATGCAATTGAACATTTCCAACATTATGATTTGGCTCTTCAGCAAAATTATCACAAAACAGCAAAATGTTTTACATTTTGGGCAAATATTTTTACAATTATTTGTTTTGGGCAAATATTTAATAAATTGTGATGTAACTTTTGTGATATGTAACTTTTCAAACATGTGACTTCACATTTACACCAAACCTGACATTTATGAAAAAAAATATCTTTGTCCTTTCAGTTAACAGTTATTGTATGATATTTTTAGTTTGGATAATAAAATAACTAAAAATGTAGCCTCTAACACCTCTAACACTTTAATCTATTAAGGATACAGAAAAACCCATGCATGACACAAGTCAGATTCATTGATGTAGGAGTCAGACTCATAAATGTAATCCTTTTCTTTTGTAGATTTACCATTTTAGACTCAAAAAGAGAAAGGCCACGAGAGAGTTTCTGTCTTCTGATGTCATCATTGCTGACATAAACTGGTCAATGCTGAATTTTAACATTGCCTCTCAGCAGAAGTCAGACGACATGTATGTCAAGTTGTGATGGAGGAGGCATCCATCTATTTCAAATCAAATGCCTCCAGCTCCAACTGCAGAGAGCTCAAAATAACCATCAGGTGACACACGTGACTCATGCTGTGGTGAGATGAGTTCTTTCTAACATTAGATAAATTGTTTTGAGCAAATTCTTTTCACACATACTGTATTAGCGCAAAGACTGTATATTATTCAGTAACCACCCACAATCCATTTAACCAGCTGCTGAATGTGCTGAGATAGCACTGCGTTGTGAATATTCAAATGAAGTCAGTCATTTTCTCAACACAAATACGCCTCTTTCTATGCAAATTAAGCTTGTTATAATTGTGTGTTACGCACAAAATTCAGCACTGTTTGCCGGGGGCAATTAATATCACACTATTTCCGGCCGCAGACAGCAGCAAATTGAATTTTATTTTAAGAGATGTTTATTTACATTTTGCATCGATTTTAAGCCGATTTAGCTGCCAGTAATGTTGTACAGTTTCAGTAAGTATGCCAGATCATGGCAGCCATTACATTCTCCACACACAACCCACTACTGTTGATTAAAGAAAGGATGACATAAACCTCTGTACCACTCATCCAAAACAGAGATCAATAACACCATCCTGCTGTGTGATGG
This sequence comes from Labeo catla, assembly GCA_012976165.1. Taxonomy (NCBI): domain Eukaryota; kingdom Metazoa; phylum Chordata; class Actinopteri; order Cypriniformes; family Cyprinidae; genus Labeo; species Labeo catla. Next base: position 9,646 of record VONZ01001363.1, on the reverse strand, counting down.
TGCCTTAGTGAACCAGCGTAATGTTTTATTAATAGAGAACTGTTCAGCAGACCCCTGACAGTGAATGGACACCAAGAACCTCTTAAACTCGCACATTCCAGCCCCCATAGCTGTTCAACACAATTTGTAAGTTTAGCCTTATAAAGTAATGAGACTAAACTTATAAAAGAATGTTGAATAGATATTATGCTGGAATCTGTGAGGCTGCAGGGTTAATAGGGAAATGATTACAGTATTTATTTTATTTTATTTCATTTTAATTTAAATTGGATTTTATTTAATTTTATTTGTATTCCATTTTTTATTTGTATTTAATTTAAATTTCATTTTATTTCATTTGTTTTTTATTTCAGCTATTTTTCCATAAAGTAAAAGTGGGCACAACATTTTACTTTCAGGCTCCAAAGACTAGAGCACCATAAAGGTATCATCATTTTATTTCATGTTTAATTTTATTTTACTTTTTCCATTTCATTTTCATTTCATTTTTATTTTATTCTTTTATTTTATTCTTTTCAATTTCATTTCATTTTTTAATTTATTATTCTATTCTATTCTATCCTATCCCATCCCATTTCATTTCAGTTTCGTTTATGCTGTCGATTAATTTAGAAAGGAATTACAGGCTTAATAAAAATAAATAAAATACATACATACATAAACATATATACAAACACATCTACATTAGCCAAAAATCCAATACATACACTCGGATAAGAGAGAAAAGAAAAAATAAATACAATACAATACAACAAAATAAATAAATAAATTCAAATCAATAATAGGGCATTATTTAAAAGTGTCAACATAATTAAAGAAAGGGTGCCACACCTTAGAACTGTTTTCCCGATCCTCTTAATGAGTACCTACACTCTAAAAAGTGCTGGGTTAAAAAATAACCCAACCGTAACCCAGCCGCTGGGTAACTATGGGACAGAACACGCGTTGGGTTGTTTTGACCCAAGTGCTGGGTTGTTTATTTGACCCAACCATAACCTAATCATTGACTTATTTGTTGTCTTATTGCCTTGCTACCTTTATATTTACCAATATAATAATAATAAATAATCACAAAAGAATGTAAAATTATTATTGCTTTTCTGCAATACAGTTAGAAGAACACACACACACACACACACACACAAAAATGCAACTGTAAACATCAATTTTCATCAGTTTTATTTCTTTTGAAAACAATTTTCAAATGGGTGCAGCTGTCACACATTTTATCCAACCATTACAGACATATAAAACAACAACTTTAGTAGATCAGTTAATTTAAAACACAAAACTGTGTAAACTAGGCACTGTAGATTCCAATTCTTTGTCAACATTGCAGCAGCAGAACACTCAAAAATTAATTACCACCACATGAGAATCGTTCCAAACATTGTGCTAATAAAACTAAGCCAAACAAAGTGTCCACCAGACAATACATATGACAAGTGGCCAGAAAAAACTGTTGGCCTTAAATTCACACATGAAGACTTATGTCTATCAATATAATATACTGCAAGCTCGAGAAATTCCCAGGCAACGAGTCCGCTTCAGTGGCACGGTCCATAACAAAGGCGAAAGTCTGGGATGTCGTTGTCTCGTCCCCAAGGCACAAATCCACCATGCTGGTCCCCACCTGTTAAATATACGACACTTAGTTTTGAAGACACTTAGGCCTGAAAAAAATTCTCATTTTAGAAGAAAATTTCAAACTGCACATTTTTAGTCTTTTACATCTGAACACCTGGTACAGTGGTGGTCAAAATGATTGGAACACTAGTATTTTCACCAGCTAAACAATTGTTTTAAGTCAGTGATTTATATTTTTTGCTGTAGTGTGTCAGTGGGAAATATCAGTTTGCATTTCCAAAAATTAATTATACAGACAGACAGACAGACAGACAGACAGACAGACAGACAGACAGACAGACAGACAGACAGACAGACAGACAGACAGACAGACAGACAGACAGACAGACAGACAGACAGACAGACAGACAAAACTTACAGGTTTGTATGTCAATGAATGGCTTCCAGAATTCTGTGGTTGTGGTTCTGTGGACCCTGGAATGGTTGTGGTTGTGGTGTGGAATGGGCAGGACTTTAAAAGCACTCTCCCCTTTAACATCTAGACCATAAGAATAATACAGTGCAAACTGTGAAACTTATCTCATAATCAAAACAACACAATGAAACACTTTCATATGAAAATTTCTTCATTCCTTTAAATAATGAAATGGTAATAAAAATAAATAATTATAATGGTATTAATGCAAATGAATCCCCACCCCCATTCAACTACTGCAGGTTAAGTTTAGGTATGGGGTGGGATTCAAAGATGTATAATATGCTCATGCAGAATAAGGCATCAGTATGTGCTTTATAAGTACTAATTAACAGCCAATACACAAACTGATAAGCACTAGTTAAGTTACTGTACCATTGCATTTACCAGTTGATGTATGAAATACAGTTCAATTTTGTTTCTATAGATTGACATATTATAAGAAATACCTTACCTGAAGTCATGTCACCCAGCTCTTAATGCACCTTTCCATCTTGCTGGGCATAGGCAACAATTTGATCTGCAATTGTAGCCCAGTCTACAAAAAGTCTGCCTCTGGATGTAGCTTCCTGAAGTCTTATGAAATCTGATCAAATTTGGAAAAAAAAATAAAAAATAAAAAATAAAAATAAAAAAATAAGATGGTTATTTTAATGAAAAGATCAAATTCTAAAACAAATCATGGTTATTGAATGTTACTGAATGATGTAACTTACCTTCAAATGTTTCAACCAAGGTATCAAGCTGCCTTCAACTTCAACTTCTCTATTACTTCTCTATTACAAAGCTGTCCATCTGCACCAGCAAGAATCTCACATATCTAGAAAGAAATTTCAGATTTAGAAAATTAGAATTTGACAAAACTGTTTTTACAATGACTTATTTTATATAGAAAGCAGGTTAATGCATTTACATGCAGCACAATCGTTTAAACACAGATCAGTTCTATCAGTCTTTGTCAGTCACGTGCGTTTATTATGTGTGACGTCACCAAGGCGCCATTTTGAAGGTATCGTTGCATTGAGTAGTGAACTGAAAGTATACAAAGCCGTAAAGTAAAGACAGTTTAAATCATCATACTGGAGAAACAGAAGCAAACCAAGTAGATATGGGACCGAGATAATCTCAGCATAAGTTTTAGGAACCATAACTTATATAATTTGTCATTAACAATTAACACTGATCCATATTAATGTTACCTGACTGTAAAAAGTTGTTCAACCTCGTTGGAAATGTGACGTGCTCTTGTTTACGGTATAAAAACGTAGATTATTTACTTACAAATACACTTATGTTCTGTTTTTGTCTACCACTGATTTGCACATTCCCTAATACCATTAAACTTTACCCTGTTTGTTCAACATTTTCTGACGCGTTTCTGCTCCCTGGCTGTCTGTTTAGTGGTGCCCTGGCAACCCCTGGAAACCTGCTTTTCATTCTTAAAGTATTGTTTTCGTTATAATGTACTGATTCAAATTAGTTATCAATAATAATTATTTTACCACTAAGCTGACATGCTCTCGCGTATAAACAGGCAGCATTTGTGTGTGGACGGCGCCGGCGCAACCATCAAACATATTTAAAAGGAATCTGGCACCACGTTCCTGACTGCATCACTGTCTTTACTGGGTGCTTTTAGGGAATATTTGCATTTATCCGCACTTGTCATTACGCCGTATACCTGCACTACACCACTGAATAGCATTGATATCCCAAAACAACATGTCGATATAACGTTAGGTACTAAAGAAAATAGAAAATAAGCACATACTAAAAAAAATAAATAAATAAGAATAAAAAATAAAAATAAAATCGCTTACTTGCCTTTATGAAAATGTCGAGGGCAAACATGATGATTTTGCGTATCACTGCTGCTATGCAGGCCATCCGACGCTTCTGGGTTATTTCCACTGCATGCTGTCTGTTTCTTTCAAGTGGGAGACCTAAAATATCTTTCCTAGTGGTCCGTTTTTAACCTTTCCTATCATGTAATTTACCATCGCTGACTTTAACACAACAAAAACGTACAATTTTGAAGCAACAATTCTGCAACTACAGAACACCTCGGCTTTGATACCTTACAAATGGCGGCGATACCCAAAATGCAATTCGATTCTCGTGAGTGTGACGTCACCTGACAAAGACTGATTACGCTGATATCGCGAGAAAGCTTGTCAAGCATTTTAATATCACGAGATCTCATAAACGGTTAAAAAAAAAAAAAAAAAAAAAAGTTTTGCGCAGTAGTGCCAAATTAAACCAGTTTGACTGAATTGTTGAAAAACGTAGGCGATCTTCAGAGTTAGAACACAAATACTGTATGCACCGGAGCATTTGTCAAACATGGTGTTCTTGCATGCTATGATTTTAAAGTGGACCACTGCTGTGATGTCTTAATTATGACACGATATTATACGGAACGGTTGGCAAAGGCAACCTAAGCTAGCATCTCACCACTGAACTGCGTTTATCTCAATCAGTCTCCAAACTGAAGGGCAGAATTGACACGGTTAATCAAAAAAAAAATAAATAAATAAAAAATAAAAAATAATCAGACAGCATACCCATTTATTTTTATACTGGTCTCCTAGTTTGTAAAGCAACACAAGCATTCACTAAAATAGAGGAAGAGTAAAAGGACCTCATAAACAGTGATGTTGTGGTGCCTGGAGAAGTGGGTAACTTATGCCCCAAATGCAAATACACGCTGAAAAGAATAACTTACTGACGTCTAAACGTGATTCTCCGCAGTTTCTGATTAAATCGGTCATGTTTCCTCTGTATCAGAGCCTCCCCTGACATGCGTGCGAACAGGCAGCATCTGGGTGGAGGAGTGGACGAAGCGGGCGCAGGCGCATTTAGGCGCAATCAAATATATTTAAAAGGAAGCCCGCACATCACAAGGAAGTGACCGCATCACTGTCGTTACTGGGTGTTTTTAGGGAATATTTGCATTTACTCACGTGCGCTACCCTGCACTACACCACTGCTTATACACCACGAGATTTAAAGTAAGGTTCATACCGTAGCTAATGCAGCTACCTGAGGAAAAAAAGGGCGCGAAAAATGCACAACAAAAATGACGGATCTATCGTTGGATTCAGCACATCGCAGACATTGACTTGAAAAAACTATGCCCTTAAAAGATCAATTTTAGTATGAAATGACATAATTCTGACAAAACATTACAAAGCCATACAGTATGCAGACAGTAACTGAACTTACCCCGTGTTTCTAACCTACGCCTGTTTTCATGAAGCGTTAAAAAAAGGGACATGTGTACTGTATATAAATAAAACTTTGCATGTGCACATACACAACTTTTATTTAACAAAGCGATTGTTGAGGCAAAAAAAGTACCTCACTATAGGCTGCTACTTAACGTTCGTTAATCATTCACAGAATAAAACGCTAAACCCGCACAACGACATACCAAATATTGCATTAAACAGTGAAATCACTGTGCTTTAAACCACAACGTATTAAAGAATAAAGGTTAATAATAATATAATCATATTAACTTATCCTTATAATCCTGTTTGCTGCGAATGGACCTTTATCTCACTTCCTATATCCGGTAAGCGAAGCAGTGTATCCCCACTTCCGGTCCAATCGCAACGCAACGAAAACTAATGGGAGAATCCTCTCTTTCCTTTCTTTCGCCGGTGTTACTGCAGTGTACCTGGCTGCTTTTATTCTAAACAATGACACACTGCCTCAGTTTTCACGATTTCCTGACACAACATGGATGAGATGCGTGGAATGAATTAAGGTCCTTTTAAAATATTAAGCGGGAGCACGTTCGCATGGAGTATGCATTTCGAAACTGAGGATGTTTACGCCTACATCTCATATCACCCGCTGAAATATTCCTATTAATATATTTCTCTTTCATATGTGCATTCTGAATAATAAATAAATTTAACCTGCTGCAGTCAATTTCGTCTTCTCATTAACAATGTTTTTCTCATCATATTTTATACCCGTTTACATTAAAATACATTTTAAATAAACACCCTTACAAAATTAACCATGGATTTATGTAGTTAAATGAAGTTAATGTAGTAACCATGTTATATTTTTATTTTTTCCACGGACTGATTTCCATTTGTATTGCCATAGTTTTACTACACAAACCATGGCTAATTTTCATAAGAGCGGTATTAAAATAGATGAATGAATGCACGGGCATTGCCTTAAAGAAATAATGTTGAACATTTTAGCTAATTAATCTTAGACAGTATAACGCGTTGACAGCGTGATTTGAGTATTAATTATGAATTTTGGCATGAACGTGAATTACATACAGTGAAATGACTGTGAATGAAAAATGACAGAATAAAGACTAAAATTTAATACAAATAAATAAATAAGTTGATTCTGATCTTATTTATCAGGTCTCACACACACTGCAGCATTGACGCAGTGTGGTGAAATCACGAATGTTTACAAGCAGTGGGTTTCTCAGATCGGTACGTTGGATTAAAACTACAAGATCCGTTGCGTTTGGAAAATTCTGTGCACAGTAATCATCAGAATATCTCTTCACCCGTCTCTGAAAATGTCCGGAGTTTGAAATCATCCTGCAGATGCTCATTTTAACAGGCTTTTATTCAACTAGTGATTACAGCATACTGAAAGATATACATGACCGGAACAATCGATACACTGCTTCGACAAGCGCTTCCGATGTTCAATTCCGGTGTGATAAGGGTCCATTAACCAGGCTTTATCGCCACACAGCTGTGTGCTTATTAGTCTCACCTGAGAAGATCAGTTTCTCCTTCATGAGGTTGACGTCATGACTCTGCCGACGTACTACTGCACTTAACATGATCTGCTCAGGGTTGTAGCTGCGCACACCACCCATCTTCCACCTGAGGAAAAAACATGACAACACACAGTCAACAAAACACACTTCTGAGGCTTTGAAAGTGCCAGAAAGTTCTGCTCATTAAGTACTGGATCTTGAATTATTTGATGAGATAAAGTGACTGAGAACACTTAAAAGGATTAAAGAGCAACACTAAAGTAAAAGCACTAAGAATGATAATTACTGGAACGAAAAATACAAACAGACATAAGAAACAGAACAAATCAAGACCCTAAAATATTCATCCTCATTACCTGATCAGGTGATAGCTGAGCAATTTCAGCAAGCAGTGGAGGACAGGCGCATGCAAAGAGCAGAGGACAGAGAGAAAAATGGAAAGTAGAGATTGCTAACAAGAAAAGAGCAGAGCCATCAGTTGAAAAGCGCCCGGCCGCCCAGCAGAGATATAGCAAGCGTGCTAACTACAAAACAACCTAACATTAACGCCAAGGACTGCTTTCGTGCAAATGTGTGCGAGCACAGAAATAGTCATATTGAATATTAAAGCCACTACTGACACAGCAAAATAGCTTCCAGTATTAAGAAGCATTAAGAAACAACTTGAAGGACATAAAAGAGATGCACTTACTTCTGAAAAATGAAGATGTCGATGACAATCGCCACAGATATTAAATCTGAGGTGATCCATATCAGGCCATATTCTTCCGCACTCTACAAAACATGTTAAAGCAGCATTTAGCCATTAGATATCAATATAAAAAAGCTAATTAGGAAAAAAAACAAGCAGAACCCTAATAAAATAAAAATCGCAATATATATAAAACTGTACACTACTAGTCGTAAGTTTTTGAACCGTAAGATTTTGAAATGTTTTTTACAGAAGTGTCTTCTGTTCACCAAGCCTGCATTTATTTGATTCAAAGTACAGCAAAAACAGTAAAATTCTGAAATATTTTTACCATTTAAAATAACTGTTTTCTATTTGAATATATTTTAAAATGTAATTCATTTTTGTGATTTCAAAGCTACATTTTTAGCATCATTACTCCAGTCACATGATCCTTCAGAAAGCATTGTAATATTCTGATTTGCTGCTCAAAAAATGTATTATTATTATTATTATTATTAGAAGTAGTATTATTATTATTATTATTATTATTATTATATTAAAAACAGCTGAGTATAATTTTTTTCAGGTTGCTCTGAATAGAAAGTTTAGAAGAACAGCATTTATCTGAAATAGAAATCTTTTGTAACATTACAAATGTCTTTATCAGCACTTTTGATTAATTTAAAGCATCCTTGCTAAAGAAAATAATTAATTCCCATTATTTCTTCCCCTAAAAAAATACTGACTACAAGCTTTTGAATGGTATAGTGTATAAGGTTATAAAAGCTTTTTATTTCAGATAAATGCTGATCATTGGATCTTTCTATTCATCAAAGAATCCTGGGAAAAAAGTAATAATGATTTCTAAAGGATCATGTGATACTGAAGACTAGAGTAATGCTGAAAATTTAGCTTTGATCAATTTGCTAACTAATTTGCACAATTAGTTAGTGATCTTGCATCATATATAAAGCATGCCAATTTAAAATCTACAGTATTCTGTGGAATGGGTGGTAAAATGTGTAAAAGTGGGCCAAGACTCTCTACATCCTTCTTGGAAGCTGACAGCATAATTGAATTAGCCATTCAATGAACATCCGGCCAAAGTGTAGGACTTCATGAATGACAGGCATTCCAAATCTGGCCTGTGTATTTGAATGCGATTATAGCCGATTGATATAAAAAAAACCCCTGAAAATTTACTCACCTTGCAAGCTGTCCAGATTGTAGATGAGCTTGTCTCTTCAACACAACAGATTTGTAGAAATTTAGCATTATATCACTTGCCCTCCAACGGATCCTCTGCAGTGAATGGGTGCCGCCAGATTGAGAGTTCAAACAGCTAATAAAAACATCAAAATTAACCGTAAGTAAATTTACACGACTCCACTCTATCATTTAACATCTTGTAAAGTGAAAAATGCATGTTTGTGGAGTGGGCCCTTACACTTATAGGGCATTGCAAGCCCTCTGAGGTGTAAGCCAGGGCTATTTTTGTAGTCAACAATCTACAAAAATTTTTTTTTTTAATTTGTTTATTTTTCATATGACTAGATTTTTTATTTTAAAATTGACAAACGGCGTTATTTACAGCATTTTAAATGTCAGAAAGCAGTCAGTTGCAGTGCTCATTATCCCCTAAACAGCGTAATTTTTAATTTTTTTGTTTTGCATTTTACTACCTTCTTCACTTGAAAATTGTCAAACGGCATTATTTATGGGGTTTTTAACTGCAGAAAACGGCGTCAGTTGCTGCACTCATTGTCCCCTAAACCAGACCTGGGCAAACTCGGTCCTGGAGGCCCGGTGTCCCTGCAGAGTTTAGCGTAACTTAAAATTTATTCATGTTTTTCTTTTGCATTTTACAATTTTTTTTATTTATTTATTTATTTTTTTAAACTGTCAAACGGCGTCATTTACGGCATTTTAAACGGCAGAAAGTGACGCCAGTTGCAGCGCTCATTATCCCCTAAACGGCATAACTTAATTTTTTTATATTTTTTTATTTTGCATTTAACTTTATTTAAAAATTGTCAATCGGTGTTATTTATGGTGTTTTAAACTGCAGAAAGTTAAACTGCAGTCAGTTGCGGCGCTCATTATCCCTTTAACTACAAAATTATTTTTGTAGTCAACAATC